>VUQR01013699.1:0-15072 GCA_015108515.1 Hemichromis elongatus | reverse complement strand
ATCTATTTTTAGCTCCAGCCTCAAGGGCCAGACAGACAAACAGGGCAAACTGTCACTCAGACCACCTGCCACAGTTCGGCACGCAGCCAAGGCATGCTGGCTGTGCGAGACTGAAAAAAGAATAAGAGTACTGCTGTTATGACCTTCATCAGAGGCTTCAACTTCCTGAGAATTTTGTTTAGGTTGATGGAAATATCTCAATGTCCCTGGTGGCCTCTGCATTGTTGGAGCTAAGTGAAGTAGAGGAAAATAGAAACATGTATGTATCGCTCAGGGGCAGGACAGTATAGCTGCAGCTGAGGACAGTGGATATCATATCCTCACTACTGTTTCAGGGAATGTAGGGCTTTTAAAGGGGAATTCCACTAAATTCACACTTAAATGTCATTTTATTTGTCACAAGCTAGTACTCGTCCTGTTGGAGTACTTATACAATGTCTTCTATGCTGCTGAATTTAAACCTGAGAATAAAATCCAGATGATGTCATCAGGTGAAACTGAGGATGTGGAGTTTCAAGTTTGCATGAATGTGCAAGGGAGAAGGGTTGAACATTAGTGATGATAATATGAAAAGAGGTTGAACCAACACGAGTTGTCATTTTCACAGTTCTTTTGTTTGTTTTTACATTTTTGAAGTTCTCGACCAACACAGATAATACATAAATGCACGAATACATGCATAGTGTGCACTAAATCTAATAATGGAAACACTCTAGGAAGACCAGTTCTGAGCTAGTCCAGTCTCAGTTACTGTCGATAGTGCACACTCTGTCTCAGGATCCAATGGTTAAGACAAGTGTAAACATTTGCAATTCTAGATTTTTCAAAGCACTTTATCCTGCTGGAGTAGACTGTGTACTGTCAGACTGGCTGTAGGCTGAGTATACATAAGACAAAACAAAAGTAACTATGTAACCAATTTTAATTCAATAAAACCCACATAAGGGACACTAGGCAACTTTTAAGAGGAATAGGCTACAAAGAGAGAATATATCAAATATACATACTTAAAAATCACTTATATATATATATATATATATGGCAAATTCTCAAAAGCCCTAAGGTCTACAACTGTGGAACCATCATTGGGTAAAAAAGCCTTCAAAGCACTCTTGAGAATATTCTATGACTACTCTCAGCAGGACCCTTTGAAATGTAATATTGACACCTTTAGGAAGAATGAAGAAGCAGCCAGAGGTTCTGGAGCTCTAGGACATCTTTTCCAGTGACGCAGTGCCAGTGGCTAAAATAGAACTCTTTAAACTGTTTAAAGACCATACTGCTACAAAAACAGCACCACATGCTGGTCTTACATTTGTACCACAAAGATCAGTGGGCTATCATAAAAAATTCACGGCTGATTGGTGATTCATTGTGCTAAGATTTCCTTTTTCCATGGGAGTCTCCCCGGCTTTCATGGCAGTGTTTGATTCTCAAACCTCTAAAACGAGGCTGGTCCAAATGAGCGAGTGAGAAATATGCACAGGCGCCAGGTTCTTGGAAAATATCTGTTATAGTCTGCTCGTATGACTAGGATGAGTGTATGCTGCTAAACCTGCTAAAGTGCTGGCATAGAACCCTTTAAAGTAGAAAAGATGTATAATTATTCCTTCTATAGTGCAGGCAGCTCTAGAGCAAAGTAACCCATTAGAGCTATGTTCAAAATTATATCCACAGTATTTCTCAAATGGTGCAATGTATTTGTTTTCAATCCTTGGCACCTGTTAGAGGCCAAAATAGCCACTTTGTCACGGTTTGTCCAGATGGGTTTTGGTTTCTTATATTTTTCCTCCTTTTCTGGTAACCTTCTGCTCTTAGTCTCAGGTGGAGTTGCTGGACTGGCATTAAGTCTCAGGTCTGCTTATGTGTGAAGTTTTCCTGTCCTGACAGTTCTTCCCATGCCTATTACTAATGGGGTAATTAATTATTAAATTTAAGTTGATGGGCTGTAATTGTCCTTGCTGTGGTTGTCTGTAATCTCCTGGGCCTGTGTAACGCTCTCTCTCTGCGAACAACAGAAACCTGCTGCCTCTAGGTCACACATTCCTGCAGACTGGGAGCACCATCAGCTGCTTTTGTCAGCTCTGGTGTGCCAGCACAGTCACCCTCGAAGGACTAGCCTCCTCTCCACCTGCTCGCGTGCTCTCCACCCATCTCCAGTCCTGAGTAGGACACTTGAAAACCCCACTCTTACTGTCTTGCTGCAATTCAATATACATCTAAACCTGCCAGTATTTGCTCTTTGTTGGTTGTTCAGACCAATTTAAGAAACAGTAACAGATGAAAATTCACACTTTATTAAGAATGAGATAATATAATAAAGGGAGTGGTAAAGTAAATATACAGAGAGCTCATAAGGCACATCGATCCGCACAGCTTAGATCATATCTGCCTCACTCTGGTCCCAGTGTATACACCACAGTGAAAAACCTGCAACACGGACTGGGAAATGTTTGCAGGTGAGACTGATCTGGAACACTATGCCAGTTCAGTTCTGGGATACACAAACTTTTGCACTAAAAAAAAGTCAATAAAGCTGCACAGCAATGTAGGAATGCAGCCTTCAGGTAAGAGGACAGAGGAGCCTACAGCACAGCCACGTTTACCTCCTCCTCTCCGTCTGCTTTGATGCATTCACTCATTTAGGGATCTTAGAAGCCTACAAGAAGTGCAGCTAATGGATCTTCCCAGTCATTCATCTGACACCAAGAAATGCCAAGCAAGATGCAAACAGGCAGACAACGGCTCCGGTTTGACTGTATATCATTTTATTTTGCGTTCTCAACATTGTCACAGTACTAGTTTTACATCAATGGGTATTTTTCTACTTAGAAACAGAATGCATAATAAAATAAGAGCACTCCTCTCTTCCCTTTGACTTCACAAGTCTGGCTGTGAGTGTGAGAAAACAGAAGCATCTCAGGAAAGACGACAGAAGCGGTGTTAACCGTGTAACAATTGGCTGTTCACCTCTAGATCCTATGATAATTCAGTCCTGTCGGAGGCAGAGAGAAGCAGTTTGATTATGTAAAGATCACAAGGGAGCAGGAATGCACCTTCAATGTAACTGTAGACACTGAATAGCAATAATAAGAATAATTAATAACAATAATTTACAGACTATTTACATATGTTACTCATTCTTTATTACTAACTTGCCATTAAAATATTTCCTCCATGTCCAGCCCTCTTTACTTCTACTTCAAGTTACATTAGATCTCATATTTACATTTAGCAGTACGCTGCCAGGTCTTTATACTCTACAATGGAAATATGGGTGAAATGCATGCTGGAGGAGAGTGATGCACAAATGAAAAGACACACTAGCAGGCCAAAACTCGTCTAGCTGTAAACAAGCAGAAGTCAGAGAAGTCATAGCTATGCTGGAAGGTTAAGTTCTAGTCAAGCACGCCGCTTGGCAGAGCAATGGTTGAAAAAACAAACACAAACAAAACCAAAAAAGGAGAGAAGAAGAAAGAAACAGTAGGCATCAATGGCATGCAACAAAGCACCTCACATGGAATCTGGACAGGTTTCACAATAGATCAGTGCTCTGAAGGAACTGGAAGGTTGTAGCGTAACAAAAGTAACTCGGGCTCTTTCCTTGGGGTCAGCCTATACCATTACTAGCCTGTTAGTGTTCGAACCCTGGTCTGAGACAAACTTTGTAATTAGTCAGCTACAGCGTTGGGGTTTAAATTCAGCCCTCAGTAGATTTCATGTTAAACCAATGTCAACAACACAATATTGGCACTTTCCTGACTCCATAGCACAGAAACTACAGTCAACTATAAGCTGTGAGAGATACAGTAGCCTACACGACAAAATCTATTGTAAAGGTACTTTTTGTAAAGACACTGCAAATTGTCCACATGCGTTAATAAAACTTTCACCACCAGGAGGCAGTGGTTTCCTCACCAGGTGAAATGTTTTCGGAGGTGTAAATCTTTTCATTTCTTATGATTTTTAACGTGTTGCCTTTTGCAAGCCGCCATTGTAAATAGGAATGTTTTCGTTTAAAAAGTTACACTATTTCAGCGCCA
This sequence comes from Hemichromis elongatus, assembly GCA_015108515.1. Classification (NCBI taxonomy): domain Eukaryota; kingdom Metazoa; phylum Chordata; class Actinopteri; order Cichliformes; family Cichlidae; genus Hemichromis; species Hemichromis elongatus. Next base: position 11,029 of record VUQR01013699.1, on the reverse strand, counting down.
TCTTGTGGAACAAATGTGCACTGCATGAAAGCCCGACTGGGCCCTATTTTAACTTAACCCTGTAATGCCAAGTATATCATAATTAATACATGAGGTTTTTAGACTCTTACATTATCAGTGTGATTTATTTTTTCCTGAAAAACCCGAATAAACTGCCCAGTAAACTTTTAAGCAATAAACTGCACAAAGATGCCGGTTGGATATTTCATTTCTTGTTTTGTAAAAAAAAATTGTAAGGTTGAATAAACATTCCCGTTTCAAGAAATGTGAATTTTCTGGCAATTATTTCTTGGTTCAGGCTTTTCAGGGTTAATACAATACACAGATGACGTCCATAGTATTTGTTTTTACATTATTTGATGGCTTCAGTTCATTTCAGAAGGTTTTCAGCCCAACGGTACCTTTCAAAAAGTTGCTTTTTTGCTTTTTTTTCTAAAACAAAAAGAGATTCTAATTAGATAGTTTTTTTTAAATTATTAAATGCTTTACAAAATCCGTAATAAAACTTTAAGAAGCACAAGCTCTGGGTTGCCAGGTTGTAAGGTCTTTGCAAATCTATATCCTTGCTCAACTTTTCCTTCAGGAAACATTTAAGCAGAGAGTTAGCACATGTAGAGGGGAAACTGTGCCAAGTGTGGGACCTGCTAGGTATATTCATGAATATCAAATGAAACTGCCCTATGGACTTGTACACAAACTAATAAACTCTGCTTGCAGATGTGAGGTTTTACTTGTTTATATATGCTTTCCACCCTAACGTGGAACCATATAAAATTACTTATTAGCCTTACTAATGTTCAGAAACTCAACAGAGTACCTTTAGCCTCTGGAAAAGCTTTGAAATTCACATTTGAAAATGTATATACAATGTTATCACATTGTGCAGCCAATCAGAAACTACATGGCTTAAAAATAGGGGAAGGGAGCTGCTTGTTTCAGACAGCGGATGAACTGAGTATGTAAACATAAATCATTCTATTTAATTATTAGCATGCAAAGCTACTCCAATAAAAGCAGAGAGCTAAAAAAAAATAGTGTCACAAATACCATTTATGATAATGTGATGACTCCTGGAAATAAAGCTACTTTTGGCTGCTCCTTATTCACATGAGGGTTGCCAAAGCAGGTAGTGCCTCATGTTTGATGTCCTTCTTACAGAAACACCAAGGGATCAGTGTCTCTTCTCTGGATTGATTTGGGTGCGTTTGGCTTGTTAGGTGAATGTATAAACTACCACAGTGTTAGAGAGAAATTTATAGTATATAGTATTTATAGTATGTCATAAAAAAGTGTAATTTCCTGTATAACTGGGTAAACATTAGGCCCGAAGACACCTCCTAGAACTTGGCAACCCAAAAGTTGTCTTATAGCAAATGTAAAGAGCATTTCTAAGCAGAATCAAACTTTGTGAAGCATGTACAAAGTGTGGCTTTACTTGAGGGCATATATATTTAAGAATACTGATCTACTGGACACCAATTGAAAATGGTAACGTGTGTTCCGCTGACAGACAGAGAAAATGTAGATAAAAGTTTCCTTTTTAAATAATCAATTATCACTTCTGATTTTCAAATGACAGAATCCAGAGAGCTCCCCCGTTACAACTTTGATCAGGTCCTGCTTTAACTACAGCTGAACACTAACGATCCAGCTAACTACTGTACTGCATGTGGATCGGGTTAAAATACAGATTTGGTTACTTCTCGTCTGGAGTGACACGAACACATCGCTGACTTCAGTTAGCTGTATTTGAAGAAGTCAAAACTATTCTACCATTCTTTTTTTTCTTTTTTTTTAAACAACTGTCAACTGTAACACTGATATAGTTTGGGAGTACACAGTTTGAAAATAGCCTTTAGATATAATGTTACATGCAGTTCTTTTCTGTGACACTCTGTATCAGTGTGAAAGGTCCAGTCCCTCCAAATCCATGTGGATACTTGCACTTCACTGAAACACTGAGAAACAAATGCCAAAAGGACGCCAGAGGGAGAAAGTGAAGGGCGAAAGTAACAGAACGACCAAAAGATTGAACTTGTTCTTAGGCAAAAAAAACCAAACAACAACAAAAACAGTCAATACATATTGCACTAGTTTAAAAAAAATGCATCTCACAGTCTTTAAGCAGTTACAGACTAACTCCTGCCATTGATATCAGCTTTGTAGAACGAGCGCTGCATTTGTCGCTTTCAGAAACAGAAAATATGCTCCAGGTCAGCAGCCCCCCTGCCTCCGCTCCACACACACACCACAGATACTGTGCACGGGATGACTGGGAGGTACAACCAGCCATCCCATAATATGTCAGAAAGATGATTGATATAAAACTGCTCTTCGTAATGAGTCAAGCATAAGGGCGCCGTCACCATCACAGAATGATAATTATTGATTTTTGCTCTGTGGCGTCCATCCGAGTGAAAAAAATCCCCAAAACAAAACAAAACACTCAGTCACGACATGCTCGCCGCTCCAACAGACGCACGGGGAAACCGAAGAGGGAGAGGGCACGCTCAGCCAGCTGAGAGCTTCCACAGTGGGACACGTTTCCCCCGCTGCACAGTTTCTCCCTCGGTTTCCACATGAAAAACATCCAGCATCTCCTCCTCCTCCTGCAGGACAGACTTGCAGAGCCCCACCAGGCTGCAGGACTGCCTTTATATATTCGGATTGTTCATTGGATTCTAAAAAAATAGTTAAAAAAATAAAAGGAGGTTGGGCAAGCAGCGAGTGCCGCCGGCTTCCTTTGCTTTCCAGAGCAGGAGAGAGACAGCTCCGGCCCGGAAACACGTGCAGTGGATGAGACTGTAGGCGGGCTGGAGTGCAGCAGCCCTCAACAATCTAACTTCTAGCTCAAAGGCAACCATTCACAGCAGTACTCTTGTGTCCAACTGCCTAACTAAGAAAAGCTTTGATTGGTTTCTTAACAGTGAAACTACGCCACCTATGTGCACGTATAATACTGAGAGTTTTCATCGATGCCGTTTATTCTGTAGTAATAACTATAATAATAACGTTTGATATTATTATTTTACAAAATACTATGCACAATATACATAAAGCAATCCATGTGACTAAATTAGTAAATGCTTTAATAATTGGCACATTTATCACTGCTAACAGAGATATCACAGTGCACTGTGAGCTACTGCTACATTAAATACGCGTACAGCCACTGCTGAGGCTGAGCTGTCGCCTTCATGTCTGTCCAGCCAAACTGTCCTGACAACGTTTAAAATTACTGTGTGAAGATTACCATGTAGTTCTTGTGTAAAATACTAGTAAGTGAGTTCCCATAGTTTACTGAGAAACAAACAGTAGTTGTGGTCTTTGTGCATGCTCTTGTCGGTTGCTCCTGAAGCGGGTACACATGTCTTAGGGCCTGAAGCGAAATGACAGAAGCGGCTCTAAAAGAAAGGAAAAAAAGAATCTGAAGGAGGCACAACGGGATCTCGTCTGGCTTCGTAGCCCCAGACCGGCGATGCACAGTGCCACCGTCTCGTCAGCTCAGGAGGAAAAAGTTCAGCTGCAGGGTCCAGAGGACACGCTGCCCCTCACACCACTGTGCTGATGCCGCTGTGCTTAGGCTTGGTGCTGCTGGGTCCCTGGGAGGACTGTGGCGGCGGGCCGTGGTGGTGGGGAGGGCCGTGAGTGGGGTGGGTGGAGGAGTGTGGTGGGTGGCTCCCGTGGCCATGGGGCCCGTGAGGATGAGTCGGGTACGGCTGCTGCTGGCTGTGAGACGGGGGCGGGTGGTACTGGTGCGGTGGGTGCTGCAAGTGGGCCGGTGGGTGGTAGTGGTGATGGTGGTGATAAGGGGGTGGGTTCTGGGTCATGTGGCAGAACTGGGTGTGGTGCGGGTGCATGGGCACCGATCCTTCCGTCTCCACGCGAGCTGTGTGGTGCAGGTTGGCCGGGTGCGGGGTGTGGGAGATGAGAGTAGGGTGCAGCTGAGGCTGAGGGGTGGGGCTGGGCGACTTCACACGCCTGGTGCCGAACAACGATCCGAGCAACGAGGAAGAGTTGGGCAGGGACTGGGCGCTGTGACGGGATGGGCAGTCTCTGCTGGAGGGGGCTCTCCTCCGCATGTGAGGACTGCTAATGATGGACCCCTGCAAGAGAGAAGGCTGTCAGATCACAGAGACAATCACGAGATCCACAGCAGTCAAACGCACACCTGCACTTTCATATGCTCTGCAGCCTGCACAGCCTCGCTCAATTCTTTTCACAGCGGCACCGACCGCACGACCAGCTACAGCTGATCTCAAATCTCCCATGATTGCTTGTGCTGCCTTGTGGAAAAGCATCTCCATTTCCTTTTCCGGTTCACTGCCTTTGTTTGTCTATCCATGCTAACATCTCACGCTCCACTCTCCCTAAATGGTCTGGAGGCTCAGCTTGCCGAGCCTGTCAGAGCCTGCAGTGTCTGCGCTGTCATGAGTAGACACACAGCTTGTATGTCTTCAGCTCTGACAGCAGATGCTTTTGTGGGTTTTCATCACTCCTACCTCTGGTTTCTGAGCTCTCTAAATTCATGTAAAATCACTAATGGATCAGTGGAGAACAAACTGACACTGCAGACTTGTATAAGGTATTAAGTCATTTGCATGCAGCTCGTACTTTTAGATTTACCGTCTTTAACTGATACCAGAAATTTCCCCTGAGCCTGGTAATAAAGTAATTTGTTTATTGTCTTTACATTTTTATACCACAAAACACACAGTAAACAACAAATATAACATAAGATAAATACAACAGAGTCTAACCAAAATGAATAAAGCCATGCATAAAGTGCACAATGAATGGATGATCTTCAAAATCCAAAATATCCAGCCTATTTAATTATGAGGTACACGTTTGTTTTCATACATGAATACTGCTAAATTAACAGATACATAATATTCAGAATGATTTGTGATGGTGTCAGCATGCTTTGAAGGTAGTGTATTTTATTTAAAAGACAAGGAAGCTGTAGTTGTCAACTGTTTTAAAAGTTAAACCAGGAACTAACTGACTGGTTTACAGTGCTGAAGGAATTGAAATCAATTTTATTTATATGGCGTCAAATCACAACAACAGTCACCTCAAAGCACTATATATTTTAGGGTAAGGACTGCAATAATACAGAGAAAACCCAAATAATCAGATGACCCCCTATGACCCCCTAGTCTTTGGTGACAGTGGGAAGGAAAAACTCCCTTTTAACAGGAAGAAACCTCCAGCAGAAACATGTTGAGGGAGAAAGGAGCACAAAAGACTTTAAAAGTATGAGTAATAAAATCTGGAAATTATAATTAGTATAAATAAAAAAATACATTAAATTTTATTTATATAGCACCTTTCTAGACAGAGGCACAAAGTGCTGCACATGAGATAACAAATAATAAAAAGATAAAACAGACAATATAAAACAGGCTAAAATGAACCAAAAGCAGTTTTAAAAGGGTGAGTTTTGAGTTGCTAACATAAGTTATCAATACAAACAACAGGGTACAAAGGTAATGCAGAAGACTTAGTAGGTGGAGCACAAAGCACTAGGTTCAGAACAGTACCACTCAGAGTATAATATGTTTTACCCACTCAATGTTGGAGAAGTGCAACAGTGGAAAAAGAAAGGACATGAATTTCGTGTTGATGTCAGAGGTCTGTAAAAGAAACTTCAAACCATGTCAGCATGCAGTGGAACTGTAAGGTTCATCCTGAGAGATCAAAAAAAGGACAACATTTGGGTAAAGGCTAAAAATCGTACCCCCTACAAAAGGCAAGATAACTCAAACGTAAAAGCCTATCATCAACGGAGCTGTCAGGACCTTATTAGACGTGCCATGCTGTGTACGTGAAGGGTTAGCATGCCAGAAGCAACATCATTCCCGTGCTACTCAAACCATGCACAGCAGCCAATATGCTGACGACTAAAACACAGACACTCAAAAAAAGAGAGAAAAACACTGAAACAGAAACTTGTGTTCACAGTGAACAACGTAAAGTCGAAGGACAGCTCGGCATCAGTAGATCCAAACTTACTTCCATATTGCTGTCTAGTGATCCTGCACTGCTGCGTCTCCCACGCTTGCCTGCCCAGAACATGTAACATGACAGATAAGACATGCCTGGTTAAAATATGGAGGTGCACATATTTCTTCTGTCTGCGATGGCAGGATGCTAATACGCTAAAGTGGTACACGGCTAGCTAGTGGCAGACTAGCGTGGCAGAGGAAGGCCAATAAGAACTAAAGGAAATGGGGAAGGAACAAGACACTGCTCCAAGATAAGCTCAGAGATAAAGGAAACCTTCCCATCGGCAAAAGAATTAATCTGACTGCAAAAGAATAATGCTCATGTCCATTAAGATGAAAGACTCCCAAGGGACAGTTCTATAAAAGATTGGGTGAAATCAAAGCATCTGCGGCTAAATTATGCCATTTTAAGCAATATTCATTAGCATTGTATGTGTGTTCAAACTCAGTGTCACTAAGTAAGGAACGTTACTGACTCAGGCTTATGGTTTAAAATTCGCGAAGTAACTATGAGGCCCACGAAACTGTGGCTCTCCTCATAACTGGTACTTGTAGATGTGTAGAGCTCCCCTTTAAAGATAGAGAAAGTTCCTCGAGAAAATCTAGGCTTCCGAAATCCAGAACAGATCGGGCTTTTAAAGGCTGTCCCTTCATTTACCGAAAAGACAGAGTGATAGAAAACAACAGCTCACTTCAGTCTTTGATGTTTCTTCCTCACTGTGAGGTCACTGAGTGTGCCTGTGCAGAGCCGACTGTCTACACCCCGCCTCAATGGTAACATTAATTCCTCTTACTGCTAAGACTCTCAAATTGATCGCAGTGACCTACATAGCACTGCCTCCTCCCCCTTGTGATGCAGGATTATTAGTTGATAGCCTCTAGTAAATTATACGTAGGCCCATTAGCGAACACACCCATCTCTATCTCCTCGCTTCACTGGCTCAGACACTCTGCACCGGCAGGATGGCCGCCATGCCGTATTCCAGGTTTCTCAATCGATTAACGTCCAAAAGGAGTAAACAGTGTCATGCCAGCATCTAGCACAGGTACACAGTCTACTCAGCCTAGATGAGGGGATGAGACAGCATGTTACTATGGCAACCCCTGACTTTACCTGCATCTGAGAGATCGCGTAGGGAGCTGCTGAGGGCGCTCCTCTTCAGACCTTCACCGATGGCGTAGCTGTCGTCGAGGCTTGCTCGGCTCAGGTTTCCATTTCCTGCATCCTTCTTTAACCCGGAGCTCTGGGACATGCTAGGCCTCACCACGCCCTTCTGTTTTTCTAGCTCAGCTGTCCAAGGAGAAAATACATATGTGCCATATATTCCTGCCTTCCACATATTTTCTACTCATGTGAGACAGCTGTTGATTTCTACAAAAAACATGGAAACAATTGACTTACATTCTATCCGGTACTTCTCCATCTCTTGGACTTCTGCAATAGATTCTCGCAAATCATCGGTGAACTTTTTGCGGTCCTGAGGATTGGGTGCATTGAAGTTGATGAGGACTTTGATGTCAGCTCCAGGAATGGCTGAAGTCAGGCGAACGCCATTGGGATAGTCTAAACAGTGATGAAAAGAGAGTTAGAACTGATGTTACCAGTAGGACGTGATAGGATCCGAAACCAACTGCAGGATTTCAGAACTTCCATCAGAGAAGAAAGATATAAAATTGTATGTTTTACACAACAGATTTAGGATATAAAGTGTTTGTATGTGGAGTTTGTGACTTTGAATTATACATATAATTCTAAGCCATTATTGGCCCTCTTCATGGTGGCAAGCTTTTGCTCTGAGGTTGACTGTTATCCATCAAAAAGGAACTTTCCAACAGAAATTGGGATTTCTGTTAAAAGAACCATGTTAAGACTTAAGTCTTAATGTTTAACCTTTAAACAGTCCTTATATGGGAAGTTCTGTTGTTGGAACATTTGGGATCTTTGACTTTGTTGATCGGTATTCTCGCATTTTCCCTCTAGTACATTGGCCATTTAGAGGGACCTGCAACTGTGAACAGTTTTTTTGTGCCCACTTAGCTTTGAAAAGTCACGGAGCTACACAGGAAGTCCTAAACTGTTTAGGAATTTTTTACATAGAAAGACTTTAAAGCGGATTTTCAAGCACGACTTTGGTTGGTGCTGTATAAATAAAACCGAATCAAATGAAATTGAATTTGCAACAGCAGCTACAATAAGGAAGTTAACTTTAAAACATATAATAATAGTTTGTAAGATGTAATAAAGATGCAGTTTAGGAGTAATAGTTTCTTAAAATGTCCACCAATTTGCATTAAAAAGTTTCCAAACATCAGTTCCCAGAACTAAGGAGTCTGGGGACTCTCAGTGGACACACATCTGTAACATGGAGACTGTTTCATGCAAATACCACTTACACTGATTCTCAAAGAGGAGGACTTGCATGCCATAAAGAGAGAAGGACTGCCGAAAGCTGTAAGTCACAGAATTCTTTTTCTTCTGGAAGATTTTTGTAACCTGTAAAAAAAAAGAAAAAAACAAAGCCAACACTCTTTTTAAGACTCTTTCAAACTTAAACATAGTTTACTCTCTGTTTACTGAAAGAAACATCTGCCGTACCACTAGCAAGTCATTGAAAAGGAAGATCTCCCTTTGGTGCAGGCCCAACTTTTGAGGTTTGTTGGGGTCGGGCACTTCAAAAAGTCTGCAGTAACAGACCAGTCTCCGGTGGGGTAGGGATAGTACCTGCACAATACAATACAGTAGAATTTCTTATTCTGCCTCTTGGTGCTTCACAGAGAGCTTTCAAACATGCTGCTTCAAACTTTATGCCTCATAAAGCCTTGAGGAATAATAGAAAAATCCCACTCAGTGCCAATATGAAATAACTGAAAGGAAATACTTACACAGCCAAGACCATGATGTAAAGAGCCAATCTAAGGAGTAAGAAATAAAAAAGACACATTTCAGAGCTCAAAGGACACAAGTAAGTAAGAAATGTAGGTAGCAACAATGAATAGACACTTGGAGTAATGTTTAACACCAAATTGAAAATCAAACTACTTTTATGGGTGACAGATAAATCCTTCACTTTCCTCTTTTCTGACTCCGTCCCCCATTATGGTCATGATATCATAGGGATCATCTCTCAAGTGAATCATTGAGTGAGTCGGTTTGATAAAAAAAAGCGTATCGAATCACAGAAGGAGTAGTTTGTAGTAGGCAGTTTATCTCATTTTTACAGAGCTTGTCAGCTGAGGGTTTTTTTGTGGTCGATACTCAGGGCAAACAACATACTGCGGTCATTCACAATGGTACAGTGGCCCTGAAGTGTCACACAATGAAGAAAGCTGGCCATGAATTAACCAGCACACCATAGTAGCTCCGAGGTACACTGGGTAATTTAGTGTTAATGCTCCTGCTTGGATTCAGCTCTTGAATGGAGGGTTTGTAAAAGAAAAGTAGTTAGTCGATAGTAGTATAACTAGTAGTAGTAGTTATACGGTTCTCAGACATGTAGCCGTCCAAGGTCAAACTCTAACTTACTGGCTTTTTTCCAACAATTAGCTTTTCCACTTTCTGAACCTGGGAAACGTGGTCTTCATTAGTCTTGAGCTCCCGCTTGCGAATCCGTTCGTATATCCCTACGAGCATCTCTCGGGGGATGTCCTCCCCATCATCGACTCCTGGCCGGGGATAAGAGGAAACGAGAAATAGGGAAAAAAAAGAAGGATTAACGATTAAATTGCAGATTTATGCAAGCCAAACCTCTAAATTCACTAACTTGCTGCATTGCTTATGTGTCTCAAAATACATACAGAAACGTCCTTCACAGCTCTCTGTGGACAAGTACTTTCTCCTCCATTCAATACTGTACTTTAATTACAGACACTTCAATAGGCAGAAAAATTATTCAGTCATGCCATAAAGCCATTTCCTAATACCCTCAAAATCTGTTGAGGACAACTAAAAAGTACTTTGCTTCGACAGGAAAGCTTTCTTGGCCATGACTTCCTAAAAAATAAATACCTTATTGACATGGCCATTAATCAAGGCAATGTGCATGGACAAACTCAATTTTAAGACGAATATTTATCCTCAGAGAAACACAGTAATGTGTCAGGGGAATATTGGCTTTGTGACAGTAAGTCGGATGTGGTGCAGTGAGGGAGAACAAAGTACCTCTAAGGTTCTTAACAAAGTCCTCCAGCTTCATCTTCCTCTCAGGCTTGACGTTGGGGCTGTACATGTCAGTGTTGAGGAGGATGATTGCAAAGGCAAGGATGAAGATGGTGTCGGGGTTCCTGAATTGTCGCACCACACCAGGATTGCAGATGCAGTAACGCTGGCTGGGAAGAATATGTAAGGAGCAGAAACTTTAAAGTCAAACTGAATGCAAAGAAATTGTTCTGATAAAAACAATGTGTGTGTGTACATAAATATTTTCGGGTCATTTTTTTCTAATCCACCTATATTTACCCCTAACAGACTGTTTACTTTAATTAGGGTGACCAACTGTCCTCTTTTCCCCGGACATGTCCACTTTTCACGCTCCGTCCGGGGCATCCGGGGGGATTTTTGAGATTAATAAAAATGTCCGGGTTTTACGAGCCTACAGGGGACCCATATACGTTACGTCACACCTTAACTGCTGCCTGCTTTGCGAGTGGTTATTTTGCGCTCACAGACGGGACAGACGGTGATGTTTAAAAGATGCCGAAGCGCAAGTGCACCTTTTCAAATGAACTGCAAATGAAATTTCCCGCATACCGTCGGTCGGCATAAATGGGAGGCGGAGTGCACCGTGTGCAGAGCTGGCACATACGTGTGTGTGTGTCTAACAAAGGGGCGGCTGATCTTGTTGCTCACATGGACACAGAAAAACGTCAAAAGGCTGTGCGAGGCCAAAATTCATCTACTAAGTTAACTGAGTGGTGGTGGACCTGAGGTAACTTGGTTAGCTACTGAGTAAGTTAGTTTTTTTGCACTTGTTGACTTTTAAAAGCCTAACTGAATTTTTTATTTCTAAGAGTCATTAACC
>VUQR01013698.1:0-12936 GCA_015108515.1 Hemichromis elongatus | reverse complement strand
GAATAGGTTTACCGTTATCAGTCCTAATAGCTTAAAACAGGGGTGCCCAATCCCAGTCCTCGAGAGCTACCGTCCTGCAGCTTTTAGATGCATCCTTGTTCCGACCAACCTGAATCAAATGAATGGCTTGTTATCAGGCCTTTGCCAAACTTGATGGCATGCTGAATAGGTAATCCAATCATCTTATTCAGCTGTGTTGGAGATGGGATACATCTAAAAGCTGCAGGATGGTAGCTCTCAAGGACTGGGATTAGGCACCCCTGCCCTAAAATAATGACCCCTTGGACCAGGGGTCCCCAATCCCAGTCCTCGAGGGCTGGTGTCCCTGCAGGTTTTAGATGTGTCCTTGATCCAACACAGCTGATTTAAATGGATAAATTACCTTCTCAACATGTCTTGAAGTTCTCCAGAGGCCTGGTAATGAACTAATCATGTGATTCAGGTGTGTTGACCCAGGGTGAGATCTAAAACCTGCAGGGACACCGGCCCTCGAGGCCTGGGATAGGGGACCCCTGCCTTGGACCTTTACTCAGATAAATGAAGTGGATATCGTCTTTCCCAGCAAACAATTTGTGAGTCTGAGTGAGGACTTGTGAGCTTGTTCAGACCTTGCTGATCATAACACATATTATGGAAGAAGAATCAATGGGAGGAAACTGCTTTTTTTTTTTTTACAAGGTGGCACTGAGTACATCTGCAAATCTCTGCAGCATTGGTGGGTGCTGACTAAGAACTCAATGCCCTTGCTGCAGGGAGCTACAGTAGATGAAGGACAGCACTGTACTCATAAGAGTCTCTTCAGTTGTACTCTGTTTCACCTTTGGATGTTTTTTTCTGTCCAGGTGCTCCTCTGAAGCCAAGGAAGGAGCTAGCCTTTGAAGAAGTGTCTTCTGGCCAGCTGGAGGTGCACTGGTCATCCCGCTTCAACATTTCGGCCGAGCCTGTAGTCTACGTTCTGCAGAAGAGATGGAACTTTGGCATCCAGCCCAGTGAGGACACCGCCACATCGTGGCAACTGGCTGCACAGGTTAGTTAACGACCTCCAATATAAGCTGCTACGGAGATGTGACAAATTAAAGGAAAAAAACCCTCCTAAAATAAAGTCTCTTTGTAAGGTGCTCTGACAGAACAGCTCTGTTGTGTTGGCATTTCTGTTTTTGTTTTGTCGATGGTGTCGGAGAGCACTGTCCAATGCAGGGGTCACATGATAAACTGGGACTGTTGTGGAGGCTGAGCAATATGCTGAACTCAGCTTTGCTCGGTATTAACTTGGTGTCTTCATAAAGTGCTGCAGGTAAAAGTAGCTGTTACAGTTTTCACATGTAAAATGGGTACAGTAAGAACACCAACATTTTATCCCAAATAATTTTTTCATCACACTTATTTGAAATGATTAGTTTGCTTGTAGTTTATTAACTTCATGCTCAGTTTTTCACTTCAGATATCTAGTCTGTTTGGGATTGAACATGTGCATTAATATGAGGTTGAGTGGAAATCTGAAAGACAAGAGACCATCTGAATCTGGATGTGTTAAAATTCATCCCTGAATTATGCAAACATTTTACGGGTCATAAGCAATTTTGGTAAATTCCCCTTAACACAACAATAAATTGTAAAATGCTTAAAAATCAATCTACTTTTTTTCTTAAATATTAAAAACCTTCATGGCCAAGACAGAATCTACCTAAACACCGACTAAACATCACTGTCTTGATTTTTTTTCCCCCACAGACGACGGAGCAGAGAGCGAGGCTGTCAGACATCCGGCCCGGTCGCTGGTACCAGTTTAGAGTGGCAGCCGTGAACCTACACGGGACCAGAGGTTTCACCACGCCCAGCAGACACTTCCATTCAAGCCGAGGTCAGACACACATTACATGTCTGTGCATATGTATACGTGTGTGTTCTTTGAGCCCACTCCTCCCATTCACCAAACATTGCCATTAACCTTAATGAATCTTTGTCAGGGGGCTGGATCCTGTGCCAGGTGACAGTCAGACTGCACACACGTTGACAGCTGCAGAGACACAACAACAACGTCTGACAACAGAGAATGACTGTGGCGATTTAGCCATGCTGATGTGATGATCTTCAGAATGGCTGTAGGCCAGTGTAGATAGTAGGTAATGCAGTAAAGGCAAGCTTTGCAATTCAAACAGCCAGAGGACGTGGACTGTGGCAGGTCAGAGAGGCAGAATGACAAAAAAGGTGTTGTGGTTAGAGCTCAGACTGACCAGCAACAGTGACATCAGTTGAAAACAAAATGTATTTTGACAGCTTAGAAAATACAAAGTGACAGAATACAGGACAGTATAGCCACAGTCCTACCCCTGCCTCTACTTCCCTAGAAGTGGAAGAGACATTATTTAATGAACTTAAAGTCAAGAAGCCAAAAGTTCTTAGGAATGTATCAAGTTTGAGTAGTGAACACTGGCACAGTTAGAAGCAATTCAAGTGAAAATAGACTGTTTAGCAAATGGTTGTACTGTTATATATACGTGTTACAAAATTTATGGAGAGAATCCTCAAAGGATTCATTGTTTCCCTCTGTGTGATTTCTATAGCTGCCACAGTCACAAAGGGAGCCGCCTCGGCAAGTCGAAAAGATGTGAACCTTAATCAATTCGGACGTGTTTATGAGCGCTGCGTTGTCCCACTGTTTGGTGCACTGTGCTGAGGTACTTGGGGACACAATGTAGGTGGTGCCCTTATGTGCTGAAATGTATCGTTAGGACAGTTTTACCATTGTTTTGCCATCTTTGGCTGCTGAATGACATCAAATTGATCACTGATTCTGATCAGGCTGAGGAACAGGAAACACCAGATATAAATACCAGCACCCAGCCAATTCATGCCGGTGGTAGGCAGCAGTTCTCACTATTAATGAAAGCAATGGTAGTGTGTGATAATAAAGGACCCACGCACACAGCGTTACGCGTTTTTAAACTGTAATCCGTTTCTGCAGCAGCTTTCCTGCTGCCCTCCTCTGACACCGCACACAGACCTCTGCTCTGGTCCTGGCCCACTGCTCCACCCGTGTCTCACAGCCGAGCCACAAACCACACCCGCCATGTAGTACCATCTGTAAATTTGGTAGATGTCTTCCAAGATCCCAATTTAATCATTGTTTGGTTATTTCGAGAGTAACATGTGATAAATCCAACATCAAACTGTACAAAGCATGGTGCTAGATTTTATGGATATCTTCATTATTTGGGACTAAAAGAGTGTAATTACGGGGTAGCACTGCGCTGTACTGTCACCTCACAGCAAGGACGTTCTTGGATTGAATGTATCGGCCTATTGTGAACTTTGCAGGTTGGGTTAAAAAAAATAACCACATGTCAGTGTGCTAAAGCTCATCGCTTCTGTATGCAAACAGATATTAATAACATCCAACATGTCACCCTCAGACCCCTCCAATCCTCCTGCACCTACTGAGCTGAGAGTAGCAAATATGAGCTTTGGTCCCGGGAGTACCGTGGTAGCCAGGATCGAGTGGAGCATGCCTCACGACCTGGATGTTCCCATCCACCACTACAAGGTCAGTTGGAGCTGGACTGCAGTTGGACATTCTTCTGCCTCATCCCTGACCAAGAGGAGGAAGACGGCCAGTAAGGTGAGAATGCCACAGCTGCAGATGAAGCACTACTTCTATTTAAGATACAAGAAAAGGGTCATTTGTATGTGATGTTCTCTAAAACCTTCATGAAGTGTCACATTTTCCTGTCTGAAATTTTTTCGGGGGAAAATGTGAGACAGCCATTAAATCAACTTGATTTGAATAAAGATCTTTAAAGATAAAAAAAAAAGAAAAATAAAAGAGCAAAAAAACCCCCAAAACCTTGTTATTATTCATTCCCAGAGGTCTCTGTCTGTAGCATGTTTACATCTCTCGTCCCTAACTGCAAATATGATGAACTTGAATATGACTTGAAATCAGGGATGGCTCGTTGTATGTGCCTAATTGTGTGTCTGTGTGTGTTTGTGTGGACAGAGCCAGGTGGAGCTGGACAGCCTGAGGACTAACAGGAGCTATAGCGTGGAGGTTCAGGCTGTGTCTTACTGGGGACAAACTCAGTTCAAAGGACCACGTGCTGTCCTCCACTTCACCACGCAGCGAAGTATGGAAACATGCACACGAAACAGAGGCTTTGGCATTTTCAGCTTCAACTTGTAATTTTGCCGCGAAGAAAAGAAAACGTCTTCATGTCGGCTTAAAATTTCTCTAAAGCGTAAAAGGATGTTCAAATGTTTAGGCTTGCACTGAGAGTTTCCTCTTGCTTTGCTTGCCATGCGTTTGTATAATCGTTAGGTTTGCTTTTGCACTTTTATGATGACATTTTTTATTTTATTTTTTTTAAAAAGCACCTTGGGGTTTAATATTTAAAAGATTTTCTCCCACTGGGATGTTAAATCTTTGATCTCCTGTATCTCAGAGCTTCACACCAGATGCAACCTTAACATTCCACACCTACAAACTTATCAGTGTGACAGGGCTGAAAACTCTTTTGGCTTTGAAATTCAAAATGTCAAGGTGTTCCTTTCAAAGAGATTACTGACACTATACAAAGAAAAATAAATAGAAAATGTTCTTGACAATTACAGAAATGAGCGTGAGAGTGAGTGCGTCATGAAAGAAGGATTGAAGTGAAGTCGCTGTCAGCGTCTGTACTTTTGTGCAGTGCAGAAAGTGTCGTTCGAATGTTCAAGGTGAAAAAGTTTACCAGCACGTCAACGTTTTCTGTACGTGACATTTTTTCAGCCTATTAAAATGGAAAGTATGTATGTTTTTCAACATTTTCACAAGCTGAATGCTATCTTGTTCTTGGAAAAACCTTCAAGCACGAAAACCACAGTTCGTTCACAAAAGCACATTGTGATAGGTTTGATGACACCCCAATCATCTTAAGTTTATATATGAAATAGCCAAATTTTTTATAGATTTATCTTTATTGTGAAGAAGAAACTTAAAAAAAACCCATTAAATCTTGCAGCGAGGAAATGATAGTTTTTAAAAACGTAAAAGTGAGGAGAAATGCATTAAAATCACATACAATCTGAAACAACAAGCTGAAAACAGAAACTGGAGATGTATCTGGTATGTGCACAGCCCATCCATCCATCCGCCCATCTATCCATCCATCCGCCCCTCTATCCATCTGCCCATCCATCCGGGTCGCAGGGACAGCAGCCTAAGCAGAGAAGCCCAGACCTCCCTCTCCCCAGCCACCTTCTGTAGCTCGTCTGGGGGGAACACAAAGGTGTTCCCAGTCCAGAGATATAATCTCTCTAGGGTGTCTTGGGTCTGCCCGGGGCCGCCTCCTGGTAACATGGGTGGAAAAAAAACTGTTGCATGCAGACAGAGCACATAATCTATGAGAATAAAGTATAATAGTATAACAAATCTATAAAGTCACAGTTAATACTAATGAAGAAACTGTCATCAGACCTACATGTTCTGATGTGTTCCAGGCAGTGGGGACCCCTAGGTCAGTTTCTCTTTACTTTGATTGGGCTTATCTGCACATCTACTTGTTAATAAGTGAATATTCATCTAACTTTATCTTTTTGAATCCCCTCACCCACCCACCGAAAATCCTGGATGAGATCTACTTATCAGCTTTCTACAGTGATGCTTTGTATTCGCTGAGATTATGCAACATAATTAAGAGGAAAAGTGAGTAGTGTCCAGCTGCTCCTAATCAGATGCACCTAATTAAGTGATTATCAGTAAATGTAAGATTTGTAGAAGTCTGCAGCATTCAGGTGTGTATTAACACACTGCCTAGGAGGAAAGAGATCAGCAGTGATCCTCGAGAATTAATTATAGCTGTCCATCAGTCTGGGAAGGGCTATAACGAAATTTGAAGTCTACCACAGGGAAAAACATTATTCATTCGTGGAAACATTCAAGACGGTTACCAATCCCAGGAGTCCAAGAAAATTCATCCAAAGTCAGACTGTCAGTGCTCAGAGAAACTGCAAAAACCCCAAGAGCATATTCGGTATTAAAGTTCATGATAGTACACAGACTGCAAAACAGCAACTCTTCCAACAGGACAAAGATCCCAATTTGTAAAATAACAAATGTATAACAGAAAAGACCTCGACCTGAACCTCAACATGAAATGCTGCGAAGGGACTTTAAAAGAGCTGTTCACTCACAAAGGTCCACAACCTCAAAGAAACGAAGCAATGGTGTAAAGAAAAGTGGGCCTAGATTCCTCCGCAACAATGTGAGACACCGATAAGTCACACAGAAAATAATTACTTCAAATGACTGATACTGAAGGTTTTTGTACCCTCGGCTATGTCATGGCATGTGTTTGGTTTTTCACAGACTAGAGTCACTCACATGTCACTGGATGTGATGCTTCAAGATGTCAGTTAATGATTAATTGCATTTTGTCTGTTTTGAAGCCACGAGTGCTCCCAGAAGCCCTACGGGTGACGTTCTGGATGTGGGGACACCATTCTACCAGGACGGGCAGCTCAGGGTTCATGTTTACTGGCAGAGAAGCGTGGGTATGCAATTCTTGTTATAAATCACATCACAGGTAACATTTAAGTTATCCTGCAGTTTATCTGCAGGAAACATTTGAACATCTGCTCTTAAAAAAGACAAATACCCTGTTTGAAACAGCGAGCGGAGATAAATGGACCGAAGAAAAAGTATTTTTCAATCGTTCACTCAGCAAAAATTGCAAAAAGAAACATATTCTGTTTCATATTCACAAATTTCTGTGCAGAGTGTGTAAATATGAGGCTATTCTACTGCCATTAGACATAATGTTAACCACCAGTTTCACAAAATCAGCAAGAGGTTGAATCAAATCTTGAAACATAAACTAAACAAGGTTAGAGCTGCTTATTTTCTCCCACAGAAAAATGTCTTAGGTTAGGAAACTAGTGCATCAGAGCAGTCCGTGCCAAACACTACATAAAAAAAAACAAACAAGAAAACAAGCACAAAAATAATTCATGCAGAGCAAAGACTCAATTTTATGAACACAGACTTAAAGTTAAAAACAAAAATAAATACTCTGTATCATACTCACAGTTAAAACAGGGGAAGAAGGAGCTGTGTTGGCCTGACAAACAGTGGACTGTGCAAAAATGTCCTGTGGAGTGAGGGATTTAGTCGTCCCCATAATCTTTCCCTGATGTGACTGACAATCCTTTTTGCAGAGATGCAAATTGTAAGCTCCTACCTCTCGCTTCTAGAAACAGCCCTATTTCTCTGTAGCCCAAAGGCTGGGCAGGATATGTAAATGAAGGAATACACTAAGCTAGCCTCAGTAAAGGTAATCTAGGCAATAGCAGTTTATTGGTGTACATAGGGCAAAGGGCTCCATTAAAACCAGCAATAAAGAATTAGCAGTAAGCTAAATAGTTAGCTGACATTTAAAAATAATGGCTCAGGTATCTGGAAAAAAAAGAAAGACGCATCACAGCATTGCTTAAACCTTTAACCTAAGAACAAGGATGAAAAACTAAATACCAGAAAGGATTTGGAGGACTGGTCAAACTGAGCTTCTTGACACAGTGATCTAGCACGCAGCGGCACGCTCCAGAGATTTGGGTGAATATAACTTCATGTGTTTGAAGTTTTAGGGTTATGGTTGAAAGCACACACAAGTTCACTGAGTGGGTGCTTGGTGATTTGAGACAAGTTTGAAAAAGAAGTATGAAAAGAAGAAGACACCAAAAATGACCCCTTTCAAAACAGGGTTGGTATTTAAATGTTTCTGCATGGTTGGAAGCATTTACTAACCAAAAAAAAAATCAAAAACCTAATCTCTGCAGTGACATCCTGGTTGGACCTCCACCATGAGCCCAGAGGCTGCATTGCACAAGCTAGCCTTGATCCTGAAAACAGGGGTACTAGATCATAAAATAAAAAGTGAATATATAATCTGGCAAAGCAGAAATGGGAGTGAGCTCAGGGCTGGACTGAGACACCATATTGGATCTCATGAATGAGTATTTAAATCTTTAAATCTTGTCACCCTGTTTCATATTATAGTGAATAACAGCTTCAGAATTAAAAAAAATGATGACACTAAGAAGCTCCAAGGTGAAGTTATGCTAAGTGCGATGATAAGGTGTTCTCGTCCAGTCTCAGCCAGAATTGCTCTCACGGCCACTAGAACAACGAGTTATCAGGCGAGAGACGTGAGAAAAGGGAAAGCATCAGACACACGTGTAGCAGTGTAGGAACACTGCCCCTCCCATGTGCAAGTCCCCAGGATAGGATGAGACGGAGCAGTGAGAGGCTGGGACTAGCCTAAGTGCCAACGAAGAGAGGACTAAGGAGTTTAAACCACAGCTCCTCCCCACCTCTTTTAACCAATCAGATAGATGCACAATTTCCTATAAAACTCCTTGTAATGCTAAAATAGGTACTAACTTTTGGGAAGTTGGCTGCAGCTAATTGCTTTCAGACTGCGGTCTTCAGAACAAAACCGGTCCCTGTACATGTTATTATTAATCATCCAATGCCTTAATAAATATACAAAAAGCAGAAGTGTTTGGCTAGTGATAAACAAAAACCTCCATAAAAGCACTCAAAGGAAGCTTGAGGGAGAAACATTCCTTAAAAAGTGACAAGTAAAACAATTACGAGATAATATTTATCATTTTATAACTAGGTTTTAAAAAGCGGGTTTAAAAAAGGGGGAAAAAAAGTTAAATGTTGCATGAAGATGATAGTATTAGTACTAATGAACAAAGTCTAAGGAGCTTGGAAAGAAAAGAGCATCTGGACTTCTTTAAGTTGCTTGAAGATGTTTCATCTCTCATCTGAGAAACTTCTTAACGTCTTCACGTAACCTAAAGAAGTCCAGACGCTCTTTTCTTTCCAAGCTCCTTAGACTATGATGACTTGGATGACTGAGAACCTTCACAGACATACTAATGAACAAAGTGCAAGAAAATATAAATAGATCCATTGCTTCTTCTTTTAATGGCTTCTTGTTCGTGTAGACCCTTTGGTTGAATTCTACAGAATCCAGTGGGGACCTGAACACTGTGAACACAACCAGACGAGACCAATGGAGAAGACCAGTACAAAGGTAACCGTATTTGAATAAAACAGTATCATTCTGATCATCGGGGTGAAATTATTAGTATTTAATTTCCATAGCTAAAATAAAACAGAGTTGAAACACATAGCATGGGTGTTACAGATGAAAGGGTTGCTTTTATTAATGTTTCTATTGATAGGATAAGACAATGTATGCATCACGAACAGGTGATTTTAGTCTTTGCCTTGCCTGCTGTGAAATGAGAGTTGCAGTAATCTGAAATTGGGAATCAGTCTCCAGTCAGCCATGCTCCCTCCCTGTCTGTCTAATCTAGGAGAGCTTTATCAGCCTGCAGGGCTTACTCTTCTCCTGTAAGTATAAAGTCCTTCTGCAGCCAGTCAGCAAGACAAGTCATCCTCTGGCAGAAAGCACCAGCTTTCATACTCCTTCCTGCGCCACCATCCAGGCCAAGAGTCCAACAGCCGTCAACTGTCGCAGAGAAACCGGTGAGGCAAACGTAGCATCGAGTCTTGAAAATGTATTTTTATCATTTTAAGATGAAATAATGGATTATATATTTTATTTCGCTTATCAGTGTCTGCACACCTCAACACTTTAAGTACAGCAAGAGTCAGCAAGGTCAACTCTGTTAACTGTCTTCGTTCTGTGCTGGTGGCTCCTTCTACCTTCAACGATCAGTTAACAAAGTCATTAAAACACAATCGAACTTCTAATCCAGCTTTTTTTTTAAAAACACAAAGCAATTCTGATTCACAAGAAACATATGTATATTAAAAAAATAAAAATTACTGGCACTGAACTGCCCAATCAAATCTCTTAATGCAACCGGCCCCTCCCCTGCTTTCCCTGTGCATTCATCAACATGTACATAATTTGAAACTTTACACCCATAATCGGAGTTAAAGTCGGAATTGGGAAGTGAGCTAACTTTAAGACTGGGTATTATAGTGCAACACTGAGAAAAGAATTGTGATGATAAAATATTGTAGCACCTGAAGCTATAAATTGCAGTACTGCAAACTTGTCAGTTTAGCCTGTATTAAACTGCTCATTTTTCATGCAACCCTCATCTGACTTAAATTTGACTGTTCGGTTGTTTGTTTTTTAGCTGTGAATCTTCAGAAAGTTCTGGTGAAAGCAACCAACCTGATCGCATCTTTTGAGATCCTGGGTGACAATGTGACAGCTATCTTTAGCTGGGATATATCTATGACTTCATCCCACCAGCAGCTGACTGGTTACCAGGTTACCTGGGCAGAAATCATCTCAACTAACCACAACTACAACATCAAGCTGCCTCGCACCCTCATCTCCCAGTCCCAGATTCTACCCCCGGTCAGTGAAGTGACTTTACTAAACTATACAATGTCGACGATTAAATCTGAGTGATGCTTTTAAAAATACACGTATTGCTTGGTATGGCAAAATCCACCTTATTGCAAAAACATCAAAGCACTGAATATGTCTGAGAGAGCTCTGCACAAGAATTTCAATGTGCTTTGACTGCTGGATTTATGCACAAACGGCAAATAAAGAACCTTAAACCGTGAGGAGCATCTAAGATTTTTAACCTGTAAAAGTGTCAGCTTGACTCGACTCATACTGGGCCTAAAGTTTGTCACCAGGTTTTCTAAAATTTTTGAGAAATGCACAACTAAAATCTGTCTTTACTCACTATTAAACCAGTAATACAGAAAAGAAACTTGGACACAGTGAAGTGAACTAATCACTGCTGGAATTGAAACAGGAAATGACAAAAAAAGCCCCTTCCAGTTCTTATCTATTTATGATCCCCAAGTTTGACAAGCTGTTTCGTTCGTTCTCGTGCAAACACCTTTTGAAAAGGTCTTTAACACAGTTTATCTTACAAGAGTAAGATAATCTTAGTCACCCTTCCATTTACTTACAATCGCTCTCTTGTCTGTCGTCAGACGAAGAACTACACAGCTCTGCTTGATCAGTTTTCCTCCAGGCAATCCAAGAAAGCCAAACACTTTCAATGTCAAATGCCAAATACCCTAACCCGTCCTGGGAAACTTTCTAGCAGGTTTCTCGCCAGCTGACAATCCGCTCTGCCAGTCACCTTGTCTCTGCTAAATCTAGTTATGAGCAAGGTCACCCACCAGCAAAGCTCACAGCCCCACTCACGCTGCTCTGACACAGGCGAGTTAGTCAAAAAGCCAACAGA
Organism: Hemichromis elongatus; assembly: GCA_015108515.1. NCBI lineage: Eukaryota > Metazoa > Chordata > Actinopteri > Cichliformes > Cichlidae > Hemichromis > Hemichromis elongatus. The sequence goes on along the minus strand of VUQR01013698.1, from coordinate 1,698 downwards.
CTCAGAAGCCACGTTATTGCAGCGCTTTCATAGTGTCTCCCGAATATCCTTCTAATAAGGATTCAGACTGGACCGTCGCCCAGTTTTAGCTGCTTCTATCTACCAGTATTCTAAGCTAACTTTCGTAGCTTCTTAACCTCACACATCTAAATGTCAATCCAAAGTTTTCTTCTGTGCACAAGCAAAGTTGCACCTCCAACAACAAAAGCTACTGTGTACCTTGTAGCTCCACCTACCCATCGGCACCAGGTGAACCTTTCTGCCTCCAGTGTGAGTTCTCTGCATCTATCTATGGTTTGCAAAAAAAAAAAAAAAAAAAGGGCACTCAGTTGCCAGTTCCTCTTCCCTTTATCCCTTCTTCACAAAATGCAGCAGCATGCTTTTATTGCACTGGGATGCCAGGTTCTCTTTCTCTAGCCGTCCTTTGCAAATTCAACAGCAAGCTTTTTAACCAACGAGATGTCACTTTCCCCTCCCTCTATCCCTTCTTTGCAGATGCAGCAGCAAGCTTTTCTAACACCAGGATGCTTGTTTTTCCCGCATTGATCCTTCACATGCAAAGCAACTGAACCCTTCCGGCACTGGGTTGCCAGATTCTTTCTCTATCCTCCAGTCGTAAAATGCAACAACAAGCTTCTCTGCATTGCAAAAAGCAATTAAGCCGTCTGCCTTCTGGATGTCAGCTCTCTGCCATCTATCTATCATTTCCAAAAAACAGGTTTTCATTCGCAAAATGGAGAAGCAGGTTTTTCTACCACTGGAATGCCAGTTTCTCCGCATCTAGCCTTCATATGCTAAGCAGCAGACGAAAAGGGTTCTCTGTCTCTATCCCTTGTTTACTAATGCAGCAGAAACTTGATTCTCTCTTCCCTAACATTCTTTCGCAAAACAGAAGCTCACTTTTCCGTAACTGGATTGGCAAAACTCTTAAAGTCCTCTCTTCTTCCACTATTCCTTCCTAATTTTCTGAGCTCATCTGCTCCACTCTTTGGAATCCTCAACCACTTACTGAGGCCATGGGCTACATATCTGCACTAGCCTGTCTACCAGTTATATTACTGCATAGGTCTTTGACCTTCGTAATGCACAGTTATTACTGGTTCTAGGGGATGCCTTCTTTGGGGATCTGCCAGGAGTGGTAGCTGCTGCCAGTCAAGATACTGTGCAAAAGTAATTTTGATTTATAAAATGTCGCATGACACACGAAATGAGAACTTGATCATTTTAAATATAAAAAAGCAACAAAAAATGCCATCTGCTGATATAGATTTCTTTGTGTCCTAGTTTTGTGTTACTACAGTGAAATACTTCACTGTAGTAACTTCTCGGTTTATTTTTTCTTTACTTCCAGGGGACCTTAAAGAAATACTGCAAGAAGGCTATGTTTAAATGCAGATTCAAAATTGATTTCTTCTGCAGGCAAATCTCAGGGGCCTTCAGCTGAAACCTGGTTTAGTCTCGTACTTCTCCTTGACTTGCTGTCTTCTGTCTTTCAGGACGGTAATGTTCTAGTGGTGTCAGGCCTACACCCTGCTAGTTTGTACAGGCTGGAGGTACAGGCCATCACAACAGAGGGTGAAGGTCCTGCAACCAGGAGAACCTTCCAGACCCCTGGATACCAAAGCACCTTAATGCACAGTAAGACGTTAAAACAATCAAAAGAAAAACACTTGTTAAAAAAAAATATATTTACTTAAT
>VUQR01013696.1:0-16633 GCA_015108515.1 Hemichromis elongatus | reverse complement strand
TCATAAATTTACCATGAAGACAGTTTTGCCTTCTGCTGGTCCTCCCTCTACCACAATCAGCCCTCCTTTGGTCTGGGCCTGCTCCACCAAATCCACAGCATTAGACAGCAGCTTTGACCTGCCAAAAAACTGCCTCTGCATCGCCTCCTGGTGGACCTCCTGCTCGAACACCTCTGATGCAGCCTCAGCCTCCTCAGCCTCCTGTGAGATGAGTAATTATGATGTGTTTATTGAGTCGATTAGTAAGGTGCAGCATTGCAAAAAAATCTAAGAATAAAGATACTGAAGTGAACTCTACAAGTGAAATAGGTTATCAGATTTACTCACGTCAACAAACAGCTTCTTAACAGCCATCCAAAGGTCCTCCAGCACAGCCTTGCCAAAGTCCTCCAGGTTTTTCAGATATGGTTTCCCATCCACAACGCCTCCCCACTCACACGAATAACTATAACACAGGGAAAGTTAAAGCAAGTGAAATGTGGTTTCATTTCTTAAACTCAATTCTTTCAGGACAGAACAATATAAGCAAAACAAACTTTTCTTATTTAATTTAAATGAAATATTTAATTTATCCAACAGAGATCAATAGAAACCTGGATGTTTCCAGGTCACTCTGATCATATAAAAGAACCACCTGAAAACACCAATTATGATTTTTTGAAGCCTCGATATTTGTTTACAACAGGAAGTGACAAACAAGAGGCAGATCTGACTCAGGAAATCGGGAACACTCTAGCTCAAGCAGTGGTGTCTTGCCAAGTCAGACCCGCTTATAATCCTCTTTTGAGTCTAATGGAAGAATAATTAACATCAACGCATCAAACTCATCGTCTGTTTATTATAGTCTGTGGGGTGGCACACATAAATAAGTAAAATACAACTGGTGCAATTTGCTGACCTTTTCCCTACCTGCTCCTCTTTTAAGGCTTTTTAACTTTGGTACAAACATAGCATTTAAAAGCAAAAAGAAAAGTCGAAAGCATACTTTTAAATTACTTACTTAAATTATGACTTTAGTGCTATAAGCATGTGAGTGATTGAGATGACTCACTTTTCAGAGACCTTGACTTCACTGGACAAGAGTCTTCCCTTCAGAGAGGCCATTTTATTTGCAGCGTCCATTGATTCAGGAGCAAAATGTGATCTCCAAGCCACAGGAACAGACCTAAACACCAATAGAAATACTGAAAAATGTAATGCATTTCTATCAACCAGTGGATTCCTATACTTAAATCAACCAAAAAAACAAACCAAAAAACCCCAACATGTATAAAATGTATAAAAACATCAAATTAAAACATTAAATTACATACTTGATGATGTTTGGATCTCTAAAGTAGCAAAGCATTCGCTGGTGTGCTACGTCGGGATAAAGAGCCTGAAACTGACGGATTTCCATCTCTGTGATGGACAGACCTGCTGGGGCTGAGGCCAGCTGCAAAGAGTAAATTATTCATCTTTTAGTTCAACTCAGATTTATAACCTAAAACAAAAGTCCTCATTATATTCAGTTTGTACACCCTAACATGCCCAGTATGCGACACAAACGCTGCTATGCTTGATGTTTTCGTCTGTGTTATGGTCTACTACAGCACTTTAGGTGCCTTAACCTTCATGTAATCACTAAAATAAATGTTCACTGGTTTCACAAAGTTATGTATAAAGTTTTTAAACAACTATCAAAGTAACTATCATCAATTAAGGGTATTACTGTGCTAATTTCTCTCCCTGAGCCTGGTTCTGCTGGAGAGTTTTTCAAATGGAGTTTTTCCTTCCCACAGTCACTAAGCCCTTCCTTATAAAGGATCAGGTTTTGTTGGTGTTTCTTTCTAATATTGTAGAGTCTTTACAATATAAAACACTTTGAGGCAAATATTGATGTGAACTGGTTCTCACAGAGACTGCCTTTATAATATGCTGCTCTTGGTATCTAAAAATTAACATCTAATTTTATATGTATATAAATATGGCATAAAATAAGTAAAAGATAATAGGTGTCATTTTCTACAAATGTGATAATCCATGTAGGCGGAAGGCTGGTTGTTTAATGTCTGGGATGTAGGATTATAATTTATTCTATATTGTCAGACTCAAATTTCATTTCCTTAATTATTACAAAGATTTCTTCTAAAAGATCATAACTTAATCTATTTAATTTATTGTATATGTGACAGGTTTTGTCAGAATGTTTGTTTGTTCTGTGCTTTCCATTATTTTCCTGGTCACATTTACAGAGCTTTTCCTTTTATGCCTGTTCCATAAGTCTTACCCATCTGTACTGTGGGAGGTCTGGGAGGTCAGGTTTGGGAGGCACCTGACCGTATCTCTCCCCCAGGATTCCCACCAGAATCTGGCTGCGACACACCTCTGACAGGCATAACTCTGCAGCTCGCTCCGACTCCTCCTCTGCCACACCCCAACGCAGTTCTACCTCTTGCAGGTAGAGGCAGTGAGGTGCAGCGCGTCGGCGTAGCTCTGGGAAGATACTCCGCACCAAGATGTCACGTTCAGAGTGCATGTCTCTGAACGTGGAGGAGATAAACACCCGCACACTTTGCCATCTGAGGACAGAGGAATGAACTAGAGTTAAACTACTGAGGAGAAATAGAAAGGGGAACCCCATCTTAAAATGTAAAACATACCTTAATTTTGGGCTTGCTGGTATTGAGACCACATTGCTTGTGGTCTGGGAGTGTTGACCCCCCTCTGGTGGAGGAATGTTATATAATTTGTCCAAATGCTCCACATAATCTAGCAGCCTAGAAGATCCTCTCTCTGCCACAAACCTGGTCAAATGGTAGAAAAAGAGATTTTGGGGGAATATTTATTTACTTTCTTCATAATTATAAACTTTTGTTGTATCCATACAATAATATGCAGCTGGTCATCTTAGCTTAGCAATAAATAGAAACACAGGAAGAGGGAAGGCAGGTTCTCTCTAAGGGAGGGGCACACTTTCATTGGGAGCAGCTGGCCCTTCCAGACATGCTTCTGCTGGAGGTTTTTTCCTCTTAAAAGGGAGTTTTTCCTTCCCAGTGTTGCCAAGTGCACGCTCACAGGGGCTTGCATGATTGTTGGTGTTTCTAATATTGTTGGGTCAAAGTAAAGCGCCCTGAGGAGACAAATGTTGTGAATTTACGCTACCTAAATAAAACTGAATTGATCTGCAAAGAAAAAAAATATTAATAATAATTTGTAAATGTTTTGTTACTAAAAGCATTTTTCTCACTTCACTGTTCCAGTGGAAAAACCTTTTTAAACCTTAGACTGTAAAAAGTTTTAAAAGGTTACTTTTAAAAAGAATATATTCTTATAATCCTTATAAGCTTTGTTAGTCTCATCAAAAGCTTATAGGGATCCTTTTAAATTGATTCAACGCATGAAAACATGCAGTTTTTAAATCAGGATAAAAATAAAAGTTCATTTAATTTGTGCTTCCTTGAGGTGTTTCAAGATGTCTGTGAAGTGGAAAACCTGTTTCAATAGCACAATGACAAACATCTTTAACAGTGAGTCCTCAGTAAAGTCCTAGCTGGAGTGTTACGATGTTTCTTCCCATATATTTTGCATCTCTCCACTGTAACTCTAATAATACTGCTGAGATAATGGCTTAGAAGAGTAACCTGCTGCTATTATTATCATTTTTTTAGGACATTAAACAAATGTGATATTACATTTTACTCAAAAAACTCTTTTTCCCCAACTTTGTGTTAAACTAAGATAACTAGCTGTTGACTCCAGTTTCACACTCAAGAAAAAATATAAAAGTGGCATCAATGGTTTTATTTTGGCGAGAAAGTAAATGGTCTGAACTGATGACTGAAATATCAGGTAAAACAGACACTTGGTGTTATCAGTATTATTCTAACACCTTACTGTGTCAATTGAAGCAAGATAGATAGATTAGATAGAATAGATAGAATAGATAGAATAGATAGACACACATATACATGTATACATGAATGAATAATAAAAATTATGCATTTTACCTCAGCACCTGCTCACTGAAGCCTGTCAGCACCACGTGGTTCCTTTCAAGGGTTTCTGACTTTTTACCACTAAAACCAAACATGTCAAATTAATGCATATTTGAGTTTTATCATCCCAATGGTGACCATTTTTGCTGTTCCCTGGCAGAACAGCAAAAAATACAAATAAAATTACCTATCTGAGAAGATGGTCACTACAAGGGCATTGCTGTTTACTTCCTTCCTGTAGTTCCTGATAGCAAAGCTGATTTCTGTCTTTAGCCAGGGCTCAGACAGCACAATGATGTTGCTTACCTGAGGTTTCAAAAATATTTAAATTAATTTAAGAAAGGAAATTGAACTGTTATGTGAACATAAAAAGCAGTCCTGTGCCATTTTCTTGCAGGAGCTGTAGATGCTCATTTGTGCATAGGCAAGAAAAGTGCTGCAACTGTAAAGCTCATGACCCATTTAGGCAATGACAACAATAACTTAAGTCTGTTTTTAAAGCTGCTGTTTTTAGTGAAAGGAGGGAGGTTAACAGTAGGGATAGTGTCACAGTATGTAGCAGCACACTGTATGAATTTGTAAAGAGGAATGCAGACACAAAGGAACTTGGAACAAAACTTGATATTAACAAAAGGCGAGCCATTTAATAAAGCTGAAAAAAGGTACAAAAAGAGAACAACAGACAACCTGACAAGGAAAGAACAGAAACACACAGACTACATACACACAGGGGTGATTAGGGGAAGTGGAACACATGGGGAAACAGCTGACACTAATCTGACATAAAGAGACAAAGAAAGCAAAGCTGACATAGAACACAGACCTTCAAAATAAACAAGGAAACATGCATGGAACGCAGACATGACAACACAAACTTGACAACATGGACAAGAAGACAAGAAAGATGACAGACTAACACAGAGGACCTAAGTGAAACATAACTAAACTAAATGCAACCAAAAGATAATCAAACTTACTGAACATATAAAGGGAAAACTTAAGAACTCAAAATGTAAACCGAAACGCTGAGTCAGAGACCCAGACTCATGACAGATAGAGCAGGAATGTTTAGAAATCAAAGTATATATTTTTGCTATAAAAATAATTCAAATTGATATGGCAGAGACTAAGAAAATGCAGTTCAGAGAGATGTTAGTTTAAAAAAAAAAAATACCCCACCCCAAAAAAAACATCCGAAATGGTGTTATACCTCTGCAGGCAAACACATCATCAAAAACTACACAAGCAAAATAAAACTAACCTTTTTGCTCTTTAATATTCTCTGAAAGTAAGCGGTGTCACGCTCGTGAGATGGGTCTTCAAAAATGTTCTGCAAAAGAAAACAAACTTTATAGCAGGTTACACAGTTGTGCTATATTAACAATGTTAATATCCAAATTAGTATAGTTTACAATGTTTGGTTTAATAATAATACAAATAATTTTCCTTGTACACAAATCAAAAATTAAAAAAGAAAGAGATGCTAAAATATAATTTGGACCTTTATTTGCTTGAGCACACTTCTGACATTTTCCAAGAGGACATCAGACTTCAGCTTCACCTCTTCCCACTGATTGGAATAGGCTAGGCAGAACTCACAATCCTCTGCACTGCTGGAGATCATCAGAGCGAGCAAAACTGCAACCTCTAGCTTCTGTAAAGATAAATGATAAATAAATGGGTGGAGAGGTTAAAAGGTTCAGTCATTTTAATATGCCAAACTTTTTCAAAAACCAAAAAAAATACAGGGAGTTACACTTGGAGTGAGTTTGTCATGATACTCAGTATTCCTCCTCCCGCGTCTTGGTTTTGGCTTTTCTTCCTCTTTCTCCTTGTCGTCTTGTTCCTCTGGGTCAGGAGGCAGGCAGAAGTCCAGTTTCTGGCTCTCAGACCGATTGTAATATATGTCTGTAGAGAGCAGGACGAGTGTCCGTCCAGGGAGCGGAGGCACGTTGCAACGACAGGAGATCTGAACGGCCGTCTCCAGAGCTTTACGGTAACGGTCCAACAGTTCAACAGTGAAGTTCCTCTGACTGCCCAGATACAGAAAACATTAGTCTCTGTGCAGATTTATTTTCTCACTACCAAATACATTTTAACCTGAACAGATCAGCAACATAAAAAAATGTTGCCAAGGTTCAATGTCATTATAAGCACATTTTTCAAAATTAGGTAAACATAACAGAAAAAAAATAACATTCTCATACTTGGCCTTTATGAACTGGGCCTTCTTCATTCTGTACATTCGAGAGATAAACGGCACCCTGAGTGTCAGCCTGATCCTGCTCTTTTTAGTTGTTTCCCAAATCAGCCGGCTTGAACTTCGGCTTTTGGGAATTTTCTTCAGGATGTCCATCAGGATCTTTTGGGCAGATGGTAGTTGCTGCTGTGCTGCAGAAGCTAAAAGAAAAAGATTGGAAGGAGAAGTGATATATGTGTGTTTTCTGTTTTTTATGTGCACCTCATCTGTGGAGGGATGGGGTTTTATGGTACTTTGCTGACATATTTTAGCTAAAAACTGGTCACATAAACTTTGCAGAAAAAGTATGGGAATTTTCGTTTGGTCGATTAATTCTTAGTTCTAACAATGCTTTGTGGCAAAAAAAATCGTATACAGTTGGAAAACCTGGTTATTTCCCTTTAAATGTTGGCATATTTGTAAGGAAAATGCATTTGTGGGTTGAGCAGCAGAGTTGAGTAACCTCCCAAATTTTCTCTGCTAATCACAAACAGCTTATTCTGCTACTGACTCTTGCTTGGTGTTGTTTATTGGATTGGATGCTTGAAGTTGATTCAGATTGATGGCCAGCTTTGTTGCCATGAGAATCTGGACTCATTGCTTGCAGTCCATGTGTTACAGACAACAGCACAATCGGGCCTGGCAGTAAAGGGCAGACATGGCAGCCCTTTCAGACTAGACATTGGTCGTTGCCAATTGGCCGCCAAGACTGTAGAAGACTACCTACAGTTCCTACGTGCTGACAGGATGAGGAAACGGTCTTCCTGTGGTGTCTTCTTTTGGGGTGCCCTCTTCATGGCCCGTCTCTGATATCTACTGTTATATAAAACTTGGCCTTCAATTTGTAGATGGTACTAGGGCTCAACTCAAATAAAGCATCAACTTGGTTTTGGGGAACACCAACTTGAAGTTGCCCTATCGCTCAGGCCCTGACCAGATCAGTCAAATGTAGAATGCTTGGAGCAGACACCAACTGACCGCAGTAGGCAGGTCCATGCTCACAGATGATGCTACAACAAGAATGGGAACAGACACAAATTCAGCATTGCATGCTTTGTGGACATGTTTGTGCATATTGGAGGTATTTGCTGTCCTGCTGTGATCAGCGTTATGGTCAATATTTAAAAATGTAATGTATTACACATATCACACAGAACACTTTTCTTAAAAGTAATGCAGTACATTACTTTTAAGGCAATTCATTATACTACTTGTTTCATTACTTTCATGCAACTCTGTGCAGAAACACACAGTCACATAACAACCAGTTAACAGTCTAAGCCTTAGGCTAGAGCCCCCCACAAAAACACAAATCCCTATTCTAATAAAGACACACATATGATCTTTCCCTTAGAGTTTAAATGTAAATACAAAGCAATGAAAACCAGCAGAGACTTCAAATAGGTCACCACAGTGATTCTACTGTAGAAACATAAAGAACTAGAAATGGAGGCGAACCTGTTAAAGTTGAGGGTTTGGCAGCTGAGCCTGGGTCGGCATTCCCTCAGCTTTAACATCACTGTGGGTTCTTGGCTAGCTTAGTGCTAGCATGCAGTCTGCGCAAGTGCTTGAAAAAAAAAAAAAAAAAAACGAGGTTCTGTTCGCAGCATAATGCTGGTCAAATGGTAGAAAAGACACAGTTTCCACTTTACCATTGTGCTCTCATCCTTTTGTGCAATAAAAATAAAAGCAAGGTCCATATCCATGCTGCAGACTGCACCAATACTTTCCTTCTCAAGACACATGAACTGAAATCAGCTGGTAGTAGGGGAATTTATTGGCAAGCAGACTAACAATTCCAAGAAATTGGTCTACTAGGAACAAGAACTGGTTCTTGATTCCCGTCTAATAATTAAGTAATTTAAATACTTAAGCACCTGATTGTCAGAGTGAATTGGCCAAAAAAAAATTGGAAAGGTTTCACAGGCACAACCCACACACTTAACTCTGCTGCTCAAGCAGAGTTGTTACTATTTTATTAATGCTTGTGCTATTAAATAACAGTGTTATATAACAGTGTTTGTTTTATATCCCAGCTGTGACTGTAGGGACACCTCGCCTCCCCAGTTTACATTACACCCAATATTTGATCCAAATGATATATTCTAATGATTCGTCTAAATTTAAATAGCCTATTTGATGTAATATAGAATGTATGAATATGGGACACATTTTGCACTATAGTGCATCTCACCAATAGCATAGAGCTCCATGATGACCTTGTAGGCAGCGAGGAATCTAAAAGGAAACTGTCGGCTCTGAACAACCGCTTTCTGTAAGCAAATTACAAACCAACCAGTTACAGAGAGCCTGATGGGCCAATTTAATTTCACTCATCTTTTGCTCTTTTTTTATATGCTTGAAAATAAAGATTTATAGTGTGTTTCACCTCATTGGTCAGTCTGCTGAGGATCTTGTTGTGATGAGCCTCACTGATGCCCTTAGTGATCATGTTCCTCAGGTTTCTCAGCATGGCCATGAATGGAAGAGACTTGGTGTCTGCGAAGAAGAGACATTATCTGTCTGTGTGTGTAATCGTGTTTGTCTTTGAGAATTTGCAGGTTATGTATACATGCATGTTCTGTCTACCTTTAAAGTCTTTTGTACTAAATATCAAATAACCAATTTAAACATAAAATTCATAGTTGTGTTGTAAATAGTGACTAAGGGCTTTTAACTTGAAGGAATGAACCTCTGAAGCGCACTGAACACAGAGGTAAAAGATGATCCATTTTTTTCCTTTGTTTGGTAAAAATGATTCAGTGGTTGCACTGCTGTGGTCAACAAGCCTGTGCATGTTGTTCAGTTCAATAAAAAGCCTGAGCTTTTTGTTTTTCAGACCTATGAGCTTCTCCCAGGTGGCGGCCTTGTTGCCCTCCATACTGAGCAGGCGTTCCCACGTCTGCGGCTCCTTAAGTTTCATTCGCTGCCCGGCTCTCTCCCTGTCCCACACACCTTTCATTCCACTGTGTGTGAATGCCTTCACGTCAGCTGGATACCTGATGACAACAAAAAACATTGCTTTTTTATATGTGCCTGATTTCTACCTTCATTTCTCTAAAGAATAAACAACAAAGAGGGTCAAAAAAGGATCTGCAACAAAAATGTGCTGCATTTTACTAAAGAATTGAGTACACTTTAATTTCTCTGATAAATACCAGCTATCTTATAAAATAGAAAGGATAATTCACCTCTAGTACAAAAAAATTGAAAAAAAAAAATCTATCTTCAGCATTTACAGTCAATACAAAAAGATTTTCATACATTCTTGAACAGATATGATGACAAGCGTCTGTAAACATATAAGCAAACAGATACAAGGTGTCCATCACCAGAAGAAAATTAGGACTTGTGGGCGAAGCATAATAAAATAGCCCATGAATTACATGTTATTTATGCGCTTGCGCAACGTGAAAGGAAACAAACTCTGAACCGCCATTCTGCAGGTCTTACTTTTTTCCCAGAATGGCCATAACGTGTTCAGCCGGTTCTTTGATGTGAAGCCTCTTGATCATCTTCTTTATGCTGAACTCGCTCTGCTTCTTATCCACAACCTTTAACCGCAACTGCATCCAATCACAGACACAAATAAACCAGCCGCAGAGTAGAAACAGCTCTTCAACAGAACAAAAGCAGTATTAAAATGATGAATGAGTCATTCCTTTTTCCAGTTGTTTAGCAGGAACCTTTTCAACTCTCTCTTTAGGTCAGAAAAGAGTTTGCTTAATCTGTGAGATCCATTACATTTAAGCCCATTGCACAGAAGCTTGCAGTAGGAGGTGCACATCCAACAGTGCTCCGTAAAGACGTGTAGAACATGGACATAAACAGCAAAATATAGTTACACCACAAAACAAAGCACAAATTTTATTTTATTTTTCACAAATACAGTATTGATAATTCTGATAGCAGTCAGGTGACTCTTCCACTGCTGCTGCCTTCACTCATAAAATCAAAAGGGTACACACTACTGCAAGACCAGAGTCTGAAGTTTCTTAGTAGTTAGCAGACTTTCACGATAAGAACAAATCGTACTCTCTCTAAAACAAGCTGTTTTACCTCTTCTCATTTTAAGTCAACTTTTTTCTGTCAAAAAACTGGTTTGAAAGGCAGGTGTGGAGCTTCTATGCTCAAGGTAAAAGGTGGCCTAACTGAGCATGGTCTGCCTAATAAAGTAGTTGGTGACATGACTCAAGATGATTTTAACATTAAAATAACTCTATGGAAACTCTAAAGAGTTACGGCCCACTGTACTGTTCCTCTCACTGGATTGTGCTCGGGGGGGTTTGGTTGAAGCATGACTCATTCATAAGAATAGATAATTGGTTGTTTTAGGAAGGAAGAGTGAATGAGAGGCACAGGAAAGACATAAATATATCAACTGAGTTACTTTTCCCTTGTGCTATTTTATTTTCTAGTGAAAGAATGAGTCTGTATTTAGTTTTAATTAATTGTTTTATACACACAGAATTCTACATACAAATTTCTATATTCACAGTTACTGTTGAAAAAGCAGGATGCTGTCTCCTCAATATTGTAGCCTTTTCTACAAGTCACTGGAGAACAAGCACTATGCCTTAAATATAAACATTAAGAGAAAATAAAGTTCTGGACCTCACTAATCTGTAAAGCCGGATTATATCCTAATGTACATGATAGGAACTAAGGACAAGCAGAATAGTTCTATTTTAAAAAAGATCTTCAATAAACAGTAATTAAAAAAACATAAGAAAGACAGGAAGGAGCTGATAGGAAGTGCCTTATTTAGTGACACAACAGTAAAGTATATTCACTTACAAAGTTCTTCAGAAGTGTTGCATTTGATCTGACCACGTCCGCCCACTCCTTCAGCTGTTTATCGCTTGGCTTCTGGAAGTCACAGATGCCATAATGAGTGTGGTCAGATACAGATATTTAAAGCATGTATGTATAAGAAGTTAATTTAGAGTCCGCTACCCAAAAACAGAAACCACAAAGGAGTTTAAATTTATTTCTGGTTGAGGCAGCGAGGCAGAACTCAGTAAAAACAATTAAAGCAAGGTGTTCATCTCTAGTACTAAAGGTTTATTCCCTACTAAGGAGGTGGTTATATTAGTATTACTTAGTTAGACCTTAATTTCCACATTGAGACTTTAAAAGATCAAGAAGAGAACATAATCACTGAAAATGTACCTTTGCTTTGCGCTTGTTGCGGTTGTGTTTACAGCGGTGCTTGCGTGTGTTGTATTTGGCCAGCTGATACTCGCTGAACTGCTTGAACTTGTCAGCCATCGCCTTCTTCAGGCACATCGGCAGAGAGCGGCTGAAGCACTGGAAACATCAGATTGTAGTGTGAGGACAGAACTGGCACATCCAGATCGCACCATATAACAGATAATCATTAAGACTTACTGTACTATAGATTCTGACTATTTCCAGCCAATCAGACGGCAGCTGTACAGCAGCACAGAAGTATCTGCGGACATGCGGCTTGGTGGGCGGCAAGTTGGCAGCCAGAGCCAATAAGAAGTTCGCTGTGATCCGAATATTTAGCTTCTGTCGAGTGTAAACTGCCACCTAGATTGGAGCAGACAGACCATATAATATACGATATATATGATTATGGCCCCACTGTGTACCATTCATTAGCTGTGCTTACTTTCATGACGCACCACTTTAAATTGGTTATTTGAGAATACCTGATGTGTGTGCATCAGGGCTGAAAAGTTAAGCAAACACCAAAGTGGAAAAAACAAAACAAAAAAAACTGCAGTTCCCAGAGCCCTTAAGCCTGGCTCCAAAAGCAATTCACTCTCACTACAAATGCTCAACTATTAGCATTAAAAAGTAGGTTCTGGTCTCTATGAGTAATTTCATTCTTTACAGCAACTCTGAGATATTTTTGTTGTTGTTGTTGTTTTATAACTCACTCACTTTAAAACTGGAGTTAGGGACATGGTTGATTTCATTGACAGGCAGCTAAAACTGATTGTGCTATCCCTGACCTCTGATATGAATGATTAAACTGGATTTTCTACTGTGTTTACGCTGATGTACCCTTTAGGGAATTTTTTATGGCTTATCTGATTAAAACACAGCATCTTTACTGTGGGTTCATAGTTCATCTTGAACACATTCTGGTAAGACTTACGGATAAGTATGCAAACTAGACAGCTATAGCTGACTGCCATCTTCCAAGTCTTATCTCTGCTAACTCAAGCCACTGAACTGGACTGCTCTGCCGTGTTTTTTTGCCGGGACTTTTGTGAGGAATTTTAATCACATTATCTCACTAATAATACGGCTTGCTCGGCGAAGCTGAAAGGAGAGGAAGTATTCAAGGTAGATGAGTTTAAATACCTGAGTTTAACCATTCAAAGCAATGGGAGGTGAAGAAAAGAGTGCATGGAGGGTGAAGTAGGCAGAAATGAGTGTTAGGAGTTTTTTTTATGTCAATAGGATAGCAGTAAGAATTAAAGGGAAGGTTTGTAAGATGACAGTAAGACCAGCTATGAAAAATGATTTGGAGTCCATGGCACTGAAAAAAAGACAGGGCAATGCTGTGATTTTTTGTTAGGAGTAACCAGGATGGACAGGATTAGAGATAGGTATCTGAGAGACAGCTGAGCTGAGCAATTTGGGAACAAAGTTAGAGAAGCAAAGCTGAGATAGTCTGGACATATGCAGAAGAGGGATAGCAGATACAGTGCACTAAGGATGTGTAATAAGCAGCTGCCTGAAGATTTGTGAATGATGTGAAGCGGGACGTGCAGGACAGGGGCTGGTGTGACTGAGGAGGATGCTAGAGACAGGGTGGAATGGAGGCAGATGATCTGCTATGGCGATCCATACAGCGAGCCACCGAAAGAACAAGAAGGAGGATATTTCTTTTCCAGTTTTGATAAGTGTTATTTTACAGTCTTATCTGTACTGCTTTTGAATGCAGCTTGCAAACTAAGGTCGTTAACTTTAGTTGGTAACTCAATGCTCCACCCTTTTGTCCAAATAGAATAAATTCTGGCTCTAAATAGTCGGTATGACTACAATGAAATAGTCTATGAATGTATTCTGAACATCCAAGAAAGTAAAGCACTTGTTACATGTTGGACACACCTTAATGCAAACTGACTATTTGCATGTTGGAAGCTGTGTTGACCTTGTGATAAACCATGCCGTTTTTATTCTGGAGTTAAACTAAAGACCTGGCTTAATAAATTCAACCAACAATAAAGGCTTGTGGGAATCAATTGGTCTGGAAAGTCTTCGCAGATCTACCTGACCTACACAACGAGACTGTAAAAGAATTGGCTAATTTACGTGTAGCAATGTGTAACTAGTAATGCACTCCATAATAACAACACATTTGTGTGAGCTACATTTCCCTGAAACAGAGCAATAATGTAATATTGTCTATGATATATATCGTCACATGGTGTTAAGTGTTTATCTGGGGTTTTTTTGTTTGTTTTTTTGCTTTTCTAACATATTGACATGATAATGAAGTCCTGGTAGAGTTAAAATATAGAAAGGTTAGTTGGCCTGCATACCTTCAGAAGAAACTGTGGGTCATAGGCAGAAATATCCTTCGCCAGGTTTGTGATTCTGGTCCAAACACTGTCCTCTGAGTCCCAGTCCTTCTGGCCTGGAGCTGTGCTCTCATTCACCAGAGAGCAACACACAATGTTCAAGAGGAAATACTGAAGGACAGACAGAGGCAAGGAGTCACTTTAATCAGCACCCAGGAGCTTAAACAGGAAGCACCGGCACACAGAAATGTAAACTTGACGACACCAACAAGAATTAATTATTTTCTAGAACCTTTTTGTCTTTCAGCTCCTCTTCAGCCTTCTCGTTTCCTCTTTCGACCTCTCCAAATTCCTCCTGTCTGACGACCACAGTTTGTTCAAGTTCTCGTTCTATCAACTCTGTTTCCTGTACAGGCAAGTCCACAGTTTCCTCAGCATCAATTTCTTCAACCTCATTATCTTCATCCTCGGAAATCTGCTCATTTAGAACAAATTAAATTAAAAATGACATGCAACAAAAGTTTTAATAACAGTTGATGTATTATGATTCTATGTTTAAAGATGAATGAGGAATATTTCATGTACCACACTTGTTTCTTCAAAACTGAAAGGCATCACTTCAGATATTTCATATCTATCATCTGGTTCCCCTCCTTCATCCCTTTTTTCTTCCTCACCCATGAGTTCACGGTGGAAGAATGAAGGAGTTTGAGCAAAGTTAGTGAGTAGAGCACCACTGGCCAGGGACGTGGAGAGCAACGAGTCATTAGGGGCTGAGGAGGTCAAGGAAAAAGAGTGATGAGATGAGTTACTGGCTAGGAGCTTGTTCTGGGTGCTGAGGAGGGGAGACGTGAGGGAGGCTGCAAAAGAAGAGGTGGAGAGAAGGGAGGATGAGGTGGAAGATAGTTTGGAGGGCTGGAGAGAGGAGCAAGGGGAAGGCTGTGCTGCAGAATTTATGAGTGGGGAGCAAAGCTGAGGCATAATTGTGGAGGCCTGAGCTAAGAACTTATTCTCCAGATTTGGAGGAGAATAGTTTGAAGTCAAACTTTTTCCACACGTTGCCTGCTGCTGCTGCTTTCCTGGGGCCAGGTTTGCTGACTGCATAGTCAGAGCACTCATCTCTGCAGAAAAAGAGAGATCAGAAGGTCAAAAGCCACTCCTCTCCTCTCAATCACAAGCTTTATAATCCTAGAGAGCATAGAGTATTGAATGTTTGGCAGGATTCCTTTTACTGTTTGAACAAGCACAGTTTTATTGTTTATCTAAGGGCGTGAACCATATTACAGGAACAAAGTCTGAAAACATGTCGCCCAACAGATTATAGATAGTGTCATTGGGAAACATACAGGATAATGCATAGATAAAATGTAGAAATGTGATAAAATATAAAGAAATGGGTCTTAAGCAGACCGCAAACGCAGCTCGTAATTAAGGTAAAACTTGCTAAACTGACACATAATTGGAACTGTGACGTTTAAAGTTGGTGCGGTGCTCTACAGAGTTTGTTTTGGATAAAACGTTTTTTCAAGTTCATGTTATGTAATCATTTTGACAATTATCCATATGTAAACAACAACAATATGGCCAATAAAATCAAGCACCAAAGTCAGGCATAAAGTAAACACTGATTTAAGTTATATAGAAAGAACATTAACTGCAATGAATGAACTGTCAAATGCAAACACCAAACAACATTTGCAGATGAATTCAGTATGGGAGAAAATATTTAGGTTTTTTGAAATGACTCAAGTTTTCATAGGCGTGGTTAGCTACAAGGACGATTGCTAGACACAGGAAACTCACCGCAAAACCCACAATTTCAACTCCGTCGGTAGAGAGTTGGATGTACAACGTTTCCGTCAGACGTACGGCAGAGTTATTTTCTGTTTCGAAGCCCCTTCAAGTCAAGCCTAACTACTGACTTCCCGTAAACGGCTGTAATACAGGCTGTGTCCCAATTCAGGCTCTGCAGCCTCAAAGGATGCGTTTTACGGACGATTACGTCACAGCGACGCGACGAAGGCTGTCCCATTTCAAAGGCTGCTTAAAATGCAGCCTCAAATGCGTCCTTAATTTCCCTGAATTTTAAGGATGTATCCTTCGTGGCCCAACCTATCCCAGAATTCATAGCGCGTCCGTGGGTGTGGATAATTTTGCTGAAAAAAACGGCAGACGGCTGAAGAGGAGTGGCAGAAGAGTAAACTGTTAAAAGTAAGTGCTGAATATTATGCCACTTATTTATGTGCGAATATTTAATAATGAAGAACATTAAAACAAAAACATTACTGTTGGCCACATGTCGGCAAAGTTATGTGACATTAGTGATGTTTGTACTTTCAGCGTTAACTTGGTTTTAAAGCCTTTATTTAAAAATATCCGCCGTTCAAACGTCGACCTTAATCTTTCAGCTTGTTGTGTTTATGGATATATGAGTGACTTTAATTATCCATAAAATCATCACATTCTCTGTAAGTCAGGACTGCACACCGAGCAGCAGCTGGTGTCAAGCCAGCCTGTTCGGTGGTGCGGAGCCAAGCGGACTTCAACGTTTGTTTGAACGAGCTGTGAGGAGGCACACATGTGTCCACTGGACCATCTGGGAACTCTTCTTGTTTAGCACTCGTAATAACACAAACACTAAATCCTCCTTCTCTTGTGCTGTTGTGTAGTAGTGTGTACACCTGCGACTGTCTTTTTTCTCCTTCATTTCTGTCAAAACAATGCTGTATGAAACGTTTCCAGCAGTTAGTATCATGGTTGCTAGGCAACCTGAACAGCGCGACGGAGGCTAAACCGTCCCATTTCACAAGCCTTGCACTTCCGGCCTTAGCGGTCTTTGAGTACGCGGCCCTTGAGGATCATTAAGGCTGCGTACTTTAAGGCTGCAGAATCTGAATTGGGACACAGCCGTA
>VUQR01013695.1:20236-52863 GCA_015108515.1 Hemichromis elongatus | reverse complement strand
ATAAGAAATAAGAAATACAATATATACGATATGAATGCTAGTGTACAATAATATACAATAGGATAGTGCAAAAATAATATCAAGTGGCTCGAAGTAGTAACGATGTATGTATCCTGAGAAAATAAATAGCTTATCTGTGGTGATTTTAAAGTGTCCCAATATTGTGAATTGGGTAGAAGAGAGTGTAGCAGCATATGATGGTGAGAAGAAACAAACATTGAGCTTGTTACTAGTCCTTGGCGAATCACCTACAGAGTAAGGAGAAGTTGTACAGTCTTATTGCCAGTCTTATTGTTAAAATAATTAACACAACTTAACTTTGTCTGATAGCCTTTTGCACTGTCGTGTTGTTTTATCAGTATTTATCTTTATAGTAAGCAGCTGCGGAAGCAAAACTCTTAGGTTTAAGAGGGTCTATTGTTATTGCAGAATGTGCCAGTATGAGTAGCCACTGATGGTCTGCCTTTGCCCATAAACTCCACATGTGCAGTAAAGCAGTCATGTACAAACTGTACTTTATACATTTTCAGGATGTGGCATCAAGTGCAAGGAAAGGCCAATGGAACTTGTCTTCGTCATCGACAGCTCAGAGAGTGTCGGCCCTGAAAACTTTGAGATCATCAAAGATTTCGTCACGAGGTTAGTGGATCGGACCACAGTTGGACGCAACGCTACCAGGATTGGCCTGGTCCTCTACAGTTTGGATGTTCATTTAGAATTCAACTTGGCTCGTTACGTGAGCAAACTGGACATCAAGCAGGCGATCAGAAAAATGCTTTACATGGGTGAGGGCACTTACACCGGCACTGCAATTAGAAAGGCGACTCAGGAGGCTTTCTTCAGCGCCCGCCCCGGAGTCAGAAAAGTAGCCATCGTCATCACTGATGGGCAGACTGACAAACGAGAGCCTGTCAAGCTTGACGTAGCTGTGCGGGAGGCTCACGCTGCAAACATTGAGATGTACGCTCTGGGAATTGTCAATTCCTCTGATCCAACGCAGGCTGAGTTCTTACGGGAACTCAATTTTATAGCCTCAGACCCAGACAGTGAACACGTGTACCTCATTGATGACTTCAACACGCTAACAGGTAATAGTCAAAGCCAGATACTTTAAATATAAAGAGGGGTTTTAAAATGCCTAATAATCCCACTTTTTTTTTTCATTTTTCCACAGCACTGGAGTCCAAACTTGTCAGCCAGTTCTGTGAAGATGAAAATGGTGCCTTTATTTACAATCACATTACCAATGGACACCGGAATGGTAACAATGGTGTTAATGGAAATAATGGAAAGACTACTAATACCTATAATAGCTATGGCAACAATGGTTACATTTATGGGAACAGTTATGAAGAAGAAATCCAAAATCAAAGACACACCAACAGCCGTGGCCGTGGAGACACTTTCACACTGCCCATCAGTGCCGATCCTCTTCCTGTTCAGGTCTCTTCTGCACTGTTTTAATGACATAATACTGTGTTATTTACAGTAATGGTATTCGTTGCAATACTGAAAGACTGTGTTGCTTTTTCACACAGGAGACAGAGGATGATGATGGTGAAGATTTAGATTTAAGGGCTCACGTGCGGGGTGACAAGCATCTGTCTAGAGTCAACAAAACAACATTTATATCACCTGTTAGAGAAAGTTCTGTGTCCAAAACGGTTGTTGTATCATCTTCATCATCATCATCTGTATCTGGAACATCTTTGACAACACTGACTTCAAGTTCCTCCTCAAACTCAAATCAGGTGCAGCCTGTGGTGATTCCAGTTCAGCCTGGAGGTGAGTACCACAGTCCTGTATGGGATATGTCACAGAAAGAAAAACCCAAATATTAAATGGAAACGGATGAAGGAACTGAAATGCTTAATTTTCAAGGTTTTGTCATAGCTTAACAGGATATCTCTGCTTTACCTGCTGAGGCAAATCAACAGACTGTGTTATAAAAAAAGGTCGTAAGCTGTGTGGGGTTGTAGCGCATGCAAATTCTCCAAAGTAAAGTCATGTGAAAAGGGAAGATTTCCCGGGACTCCATGCAGTCTACCTTGTAAAACGGCCTTCAGTAGATATAATTTTCTGTATAACTTTATTAGTCTCTCACATTATTTTGTAATTTTGACTCATCCTTCTTTACATTTTTGCTTTAGTTTGTTAAACTTTGCAGGCACTTATTTGTACACATCTCCTTAAAGGTCCTGTCACAGCATTTCAGTTGACAGTCGATGTCTTCATTTCTATTAGGCCATTAAAAAAAATTCTTTTCTTCTTTGGTGTGATGTGCTTGGGATAAATGTCTTGTTGCATGAACTAATTTTGAGTCTAAACTTTAAGAAATGTTGAATCTAGCAGTGTTAGCTCTGTCCAAAAAGGGCTAAATCGACTCTTTTTAACACATAAATAGTTTTTTAGTAAACATGCATCTCACATACCATTCCCTCTTCAGAGACCCCTCATCTTGATCCCCGCTGTGACCTCAGCTTGGACCAAGGCACTTGCCGAGATTATATCATCAGCTGGTATTATGACAAGCAGGCCAATGCCTGTGCACAGTTCTGGTATGGAGGCTGTGGTGGAAATGGGAACCGTTACGAAACAGAAGATGAATGCAAAAAGACTTGCGTGCTGTTCAGAACAGGTAAAATCTGCAGATTTGAAACAGTAACTGTGCATTTTCTTTATTGATGTTTATTCTGTGAATATCATTTTGTCACTTTATTGTCCATTTCAGGTGGATAAAAGGAGGAAACACAGTCTCTAGCAATCCAGCTCTACAACCTTCAGTTTTCTTTAATTTAAGAGATGCCTTGTGACTCTTGTGCCACATTGGACCTCAGACACAAAAACATTTTTAATAAATAGAAAGACAGCTGACATGTTCCTGGTTTAACACAAAAAATCAGATTGACTTTTATTTTATTAAAAAGCCTTTCTTACCTCAGAGATATTATATTGTGCTTTCTGGGCTTAAAAACCTAGATATACAGTTTATATATGCTGAATATATTTAGAGCAAAAAAGCAAGGAAATGTTTTATATTATGCTGACATATTTGTTTTGAGTACTTATGTGTTTTTCCTTTTTGTTGTTCCCGATTCTATTGTAATGTGTCCACATGGGTAGAACTGGCAGCTGTAATAAAGTAACAAGTGTTTTACTACATGGGTACTGCTTCCAGAGGTCTACTGCAGATCAGATCTTCTTGTAAAGATTGAGGTTTTCAGCAGTTTATTCATTTAAGGTCTGTTGATTTGAGCAGTCTATATATCTCGAATGATTTTTAAAAACATTTTTAATAATAAAATCTAAAAAGGTGATTGTCTGCTTTGTATCTATTAACTTAAGCACTATAATTGTTTCCACTGAATCCATTTATGGTGATGTGTCCGTAGTAAGATAGGATAGTGTCAGTAAGTTGAAACTGGTATAATTACTGGTTGTATTTTGGCAGCATTTAAGATTTGTGGATTCTGTATTGCCACTTTATACAACTGTAATCAGTGCAATTGAAAATCCAGACCAAATGATACCATAAACAGGCATGCAAATAGTACAGATTTTCAAAAGTTTACACAAAGTAACTATCTGAATTTAAAATATAAGTAACTCAACATTATAATTTCATTATAAAGATAGCTTTCCAAAGGTGGTTTTTTTTTCACGAAAAAAATAAGTAGTCCTTAGCTCATTACTTAGCACCATCCTCCTTATCATGCCTGCCTATAAAAAAGCCCTGATTAGTTATCCAGCTAGGTTTAAATTTGAAACATTTCACACTATGGTTGAAATGAGAGAAATATGGAAAAGGATTAGGGCCACTAAGGGGGGGTCTTTTTTTTCTTTTCCAGGAATCTGGGGGGGGAGTCAGAATTCTGGAACAATTTTTAAATAAGGACGTCCCCACTTTCTTTTTTTTGTTTTTAACAAAGACTGTTAAATAAAACTTAGTTTATCTGAAAATGGCCTTACACTTTTTAGCCTCTCGGCTTGCCGTCTGTTGCCCCGGTGATTATGACGCTAGGATGGCTTTATGAGATTAGCCTCTTTAGCTGGAATATCGACTGCAGGAGTTCAGCAAGCTTTACTGCAAAGAGCTGGGGAGGTGACAATCTGCAGTCATGGCGTCTGTTTTAGATGCTCTGTGGGAAGACCGAGATGTTAGGTTCGACATTACTGCACAGTAAGTTAATGTGTCACCGCCCGTAGAGGCTAACTGGTTAATCGAGCACAGCTAAGCTAATTACCTAGCGTTATTATTTACGCCGACACTGTGATGAGCGGTATTCCTGATAATTGTGTTAGGTTTAAAATGTTTTCGTGTTTGCGGTGTCTTTGTATCACACGCAGTGAGTGCCAATATAGTAATCCATGCTGTTCACAGGCAGATGAAAACACGTCCTGGAGAGGTACTCATAGACTGCCTGGACTCAATTGAAGATACGAAAGGAAACAACGGAGACCGAGGTGCTTTTGCTACCTTACAGATTAAAAATATCCAGACCAGATTCTTTATCATTTCTTTTCTTACTTTTTTTCATTTTGAGTTTTTGATCTCAATTTGAGGGGCTGTCCAGCGAGGGTTTACTCGTTTCGTTTTAGTTTTTATTGCTTTAAAACTTTTAGTTTTCAGTCTAACGATGATAACCTTGATCCTGACAGCTACTGACAAAAATAATAATGCATTATGTCGTTCACTTTTTTCCAGGACGGCTATTGGTGACAAATTTGAGAATCATTTGGCACTCGTTGGCTCTGCCAAGAGTCAATTTGTGTAAGTACACCTGAATGCCTCCATTATTTGACTCTGTCTCCATCAGCTGTGTTGTATTCATAATGTTTTTATCTATTTTAATTTTGTGTATTAAAAGTTAAGTAAGCAGGAAGTGAGGGCAGCTATGAAGAAAATGAAGAGTAGAAACACAGTTGGTCCAATGACATACTTGGAGAAACGGGAGTGGATTTTTTAGCCAGATTTAAGACAATCATGGAGGATGAGAGGATGCCTGGAGGATGGAGAAGAAGTGTACTGATACAGATTTTTAAGAAAAAGAGTGATATGCAGAGCTGTAGTAACTGCAGAGAGATAAAGTTTAGGATTAATACTATGAAGCTATGGGAAAGAGCTGTTGAAGCCAGGTGGCAAGAGAAGAACTGTGCTACTGCTTATAGGAAGTCAGGATGGACTAAGAAGTATGTGAAAATGGTTCAGGACATGTACGAGGACAGTGAGACAGTGGTGAGTTGTGCGGTAGGAGTCAGAGATGGTACATGTGTGGAAATGAAAAGGAGACAGGTTTAAGCATTAGCATTAGTGAAGGCGGATAAGTTTGACTACCTGGGGTCAGCCATCCACAACGATGTACATTGCGCAGGAGAGGAGAAGAAGAGAGTGAAAGGGAAGGTTTGCAAGATGTCAGTGAGACCTGTTATGCTGAATGGTTTAGAGACACAGGCAGTGACAAACAGACAGAGGGCTGAAAATTTTCTTTTGGAGTTACCAGGATGGGCATGATAAGAAATGAGTATATATGGGGGACAAATATGTAATGCAAACAGTAACTGATATATACAGCATATATGCAAATAATCAAAAACAGGATTAATGAGCTGTGAATGAAATTATGTCCAGCCTAAATTAAAATCTGTTTGTTTTTATTTTTATTTCAGCGGTAGGTTACAACACCATCATTAACATCACAACAAGATCCGCCAACTCAGTAAGTAAACTCTCGTTTTACCTGTGCAATTTGTTTCTGTTTTAAATGATTTGTTCAGTGTTTTTACAATTCCTCTCATCAAAAATATTTAATTTCATTAAAACTTTTAAAATGATGCTCCCTACCTCCATTTGTTAAGTATGCCAACTGTTTCTTTATCCATTATTCAAATAAAGTGGACAAATGTCAAACCTGTAGACCAAATTACGGTTGTTGTTGTTTTGGGGTTTTTTTTGACATGCTAAAAATTAAATTGTATAAAAACAAAGTGATCAAGACTGATTGTAAACTTAGTAATTTAGGATGTAATGACTCTCTTGCAGAAATTAAGAGGTCAAACTGAAGCTCTCTACATCTTGACCAAGTCTAACAACACAAGATTTGAGTTTATTTTTACAAATGTGGTTCCAGGAAGTCCGAGGCTTTTCACCTCTGTCATTGCTGTCCACAGGTAAAACAGCACTGAGGGAGTTTTTAAATTATCTATCAAACATATGTCTTTCTCATGGTTTTACATGTAAATTGTGTTGTTACAGGGCCTATGAGACTTCCAAAATGTACCGGGACCTGAAACTGCGAGCTGCGCTGATTCAAAATAAGCAGCTTAGACTCCTGCCCCGCGAGCAAGTGTATGATAAAATTAATGGAGTCTGGAATTTATCCAGCGATCAGGTACTAGTGTGGCTTTTAAAATATGTGTTTAGTGTTTCTCAGATAATACGCATGCACAGAATAAAACTGAACAAGTTACCCCACTGTTTAAAAAAAATACTTACAGGTGATTGAGATGTTTTTGTGAAGAGTTGTTTGATTGATTTTATTGAATTCCAATACATATCCCAAACTAATCAATATCACAGACTAACACATGCATACTTATTAAGAAGCACATGATAGTGTGCATGCAGTAAGTACCAGAAACACAAAGATCAACTTATTTCCATAGTTTTTTTTTAAGCAGTTCACATTTAAATTATGAAAGTTTACTTTAAAAAATGTGAAGACATAGTTGTAGAAAGTGAGTTTCCTTTGACGACTCTTTTAGGGTAACCTTGGAACCTTCTTCATTACCAATGTTCGGATTGTGTGGCACGCCAACATGAATGAGAGCTTCAACGTCAGCATTCCTTACCTCCAGATTGTAAGTACAGTCAGGGTCCTTCTTGAAGCAGTTGTCACCACTTGGCTGACATCTTGGTAAAAACTACAGTGTAGGCAATATAAACCAAAATCTGTGAGGAATGTTTCCAGCATCTTGTTAAATCTATGCTACAAATAATTAAAGCAGTTTTCACCGGTACTTGCAAGATATACCTAATAAAGTGGCCTGCCACATAAATCAGAAGTCTTATTATTTGTTTCTCTTATGAAGTAATGTGTCCTGCTGAACGCAGATCAGGATGGTGTATAACATATTTTATTTCCTCCCAAGTGGTCTATCAGAATAAGAGACTCAAAGTTTGGCCTGGCACTGGTGATAGAGAGCTCACGCCAGGTAACTTCTGTTCAATGTCATTTACATTGTTCTGAAATAATTCTATTATCAAGACTTTCTTCTTTAGTTTTAGGTCGTCTAATATACCAAATATCCACTCGCCTTTGTGATTTTTAGAGTGGAGGGTACGTGCTTGGGTTTAAGATTGACCCAGTGGAAAAACTTCAAGATGCACTCAAAGAAATTAACTCCTTGCATAAAGTGTACTCTGCTAACCCCATCTTTGGAGTGGACTATGAAATGGAAGAAAAGGTAGGCATACATGCGAAATATAACAATCACAACTCGAAAATAGCCTGCGAGTCTATTTTTGAGTTCACAGCTGTTGAGGAGATATTTTAATGTAGCTGGCTTTCCCAGCTCTTCAGCTGATCGTGTTGTCATAGCTCTGTTTGTCCTAACAACGATTTCAGCCGCAGCCTTTGGAAGAGCTCACAGTGGAACAGCCACCCGATGACGTGGAAATCGAGCCGGACGAGCAGACCGATGCATTTACTGTGAGTGCGCCCGCTGGCCACCCTTTCACTCATCACTCGTCTGGGAATCAAAGGTTTAGCTTTCAGACTCTCAGAATAGCTATTAGCTAATATCCTCCAGCGTAATGAACAAACATGAATTTATGGTGCCTGGCGCTCGTGTCTGGGAGTCATCAACTATTTATTACAGTCAGAATGCTTTATTTTAATTTAGATTAGCTTTTTTAACTACATGTGTTTCTGTGTTTGGTTGCAGGCCTACTTTGCAGATGGCAATAAGGTAAAATCTCAGTGTATATATAATAACATAATCACGACAGCATGCTATAAAACTTAAAAAAGTGCTATAAACCTGATTTATTTCTTGTTTTCCCAAAGCAACTAGACCGTGAGCCGGTTTTCTCTGAGGAGCTCGGCCTCGCCATTGAAAAGTTAAAGGATGGCTTCACTCTTCAAGGACTGTGGGAAGTAATGGGCTGAGATAACATCAAACATATGTACATATTTTATGTAGGTGTTGTGCTTGTATAGACTATATTGCTTACAGCTCAGGTTAAAAGATGTACAGTTTTGCTGAGTGCAGTTTCCTAAAAAAAGAAAAGTAAATTGTGACGTTTACTATATAAAACATTTTCTTGTAGTGAACTTGAATGTAATATAAATAAACATATTCAAACAGATGGTGAAAAGTATATTTTTTGATGTTTTTATATCTTTTATAGCTTCATTTGTACTGTGTGTGTAAGGGACACAATGGTCTGACTATTTTAAAAATGTGAGAAGGGAACAGGCCGTGACCTCTTGTGGCTGCAGTTGTTCGCTGACCCCCGGCTGCTTGTTTGGTAACTCCTGTGGGAATGCCTCACACACTGACACGGGCTCGCACACTGTAGCGTAGAAGTCATTACTATCGCTGAATTCTGACTCACTCCACATGGAGACGTCCCTATCTCCATGTGGAGTGAGCTGTGGTATAGATGCCAGCTGTGGTATAGATGCCAGTTGTTTGTGTAAACCTGAAGCACAATGTGATTTAAGCACTTTTGGCTAAAATTAAAAAAAACAACACTTTTTAAACAGAGTGAATTAAATAAGGAGATGATGTGTTATTTCTGTTTGGTACAACAATGTTGTTACTAATCTTTTGGGGTGACGAGGCTCCTCAGTTGTTTTTACTCCATGACAGCTGTGTGAGCACACCGCTTTGGCCAACCTGAATTCTTCATGGATGGGGTGGTCAGCTATATTTAGAGGGCCACAGTTATATTGAACTGGCTTTGGACCTGCCTGTCTATAGTTCTCTGTCTTCACCAGCAAGGACGGTCAGTTTTCCCTTACTTCCATCTACTTCCTGTCCCACAAGAATGGATCCCCAAGGTTTGAGGGAAGATCTTCGTCTGTTTCAGAGCACTCTGCTCCAGGATGGGCTCAAGGAACTTCTGAATGAGAATAAATTGATTGACTGTATCCTAAAGGTTGGAGACCAAAGCATCCCCTGCCATCGGCTCATTTTGGCAGCATGTAGTCCTTATTTCCGGGAGCTTTACTTCTCAGAGGATGGTAAGGAATCAATCCAAAAAGAGGTTGTTCTTGAGAACCTTGACCCTAATATTATGGAGATGATTGTGAACTACATGTACTCAGCAGAGATTGACATCAATGATGACAACGTGCAGGATATTCTGACTGTTGCCAATCGCTTCCAGATTCCCTCAGTGTTCACAGTTTGTGTGAATTATCTCCAGAAACGGCTGAACAAGAAAAGCTGCCTTGCTATCTACAGACTGGGACTGATGCTGAATTGCGCCAGATTGGCAATGGCGGCTCGAGATTACGTCGCAGATCACTTTGAAACCATAGCCAAGGATGATGATTTCTTGGAGCTTGCTCCACCTGAACTTTTCGCTATTATCGGAGCAGATGCGCTGAATGTGGAAAAGGAAGAGGCGGTGTTTGAGTGTCTCATGAGGTGGATCAGAAAAGACAAGGACAAGCGTGTGAAGTCTTTGGTGGAGGCCTTTGACTTCATCCGTTTCCGACTGCTGCCGGAGAAGTACTTCAAGGAGAAAGTGGAGAAAGATGACCTCATCAAGGCTGATCCTGAGCTCCAGAAAAAAATCAAAATCATCAAGGAAGCCTTTGCGGGGAAGCTACCTGAGAAGAAAAAGGGGCAAGATGCAGAGGAAGGAGAGGAGGGGAAGCTGCCTGGTTACCTGAATGATAACCGCAGATATGGCATGTATGGCAGAGATGTGGTTGTGATGATTAATGACACAGCTGCGGTGGCCTACGATGTCCAGGAAAATGAATGTTTTCTGGCAGCAATGGCTGAGCAAATCCCCAAAAACCACGTCAGTCTGACAACAAAGAAGAACAACCTTTATGTGCTGGGAGGACTGTTTGTAGATGAAGAGGAGAAAGAGAACCCGCTGCAGTGTTACTTCTACCAGGTAGAAAGTGCTACTTTAATTCATGTTAAAGCAACGGTTTTAATCTTTTTCCTAATAAAATCATTGTTTTCAGTTGGACAGTCTTGCTGCTGAATGGATCGCTCTGCCACCCATGCCCTCCCCCAGGTGTCTCTTTGCTATGGGTGAATTTGAGAATCTCGCCTTTGCTGTAGCAGGAAAAGATTTACAGACCAACGAGTCTCACGACACCGTCATGTGCTATGACACTGAGTAAGTACACCACAGTTTACAAAAGCCTTGCTTCACTGATCTGCATTGAACATTTCCTATTCCCTTATTATCTGCATCTTCAGAAAAATGAAATGGACAGAAACAAAAAAGTTGCCTTTGAAAATCCACGGCCACTGTGTGGTCTCCGAGAACGGGCTGGTGTACTGTATTGGAGGAAAAACCGATGAGAAGTAAGGCTGCGAAAACCCAAAAAATTTACACGTTAAGTCAAACCATGATTTTCACTTGGTATTAACTCTTCCCTGAAATCATTTATGTCTGGTTATAAAGTAAAGCAATCAATAAGA
This sequence comes from Hemichromis elongatus, assembly GCA_015108515.1. Lineage (NCBI taxonomy): Eukaryota > Metazoa > Chordata > Actinopteri > Cichliformes > Cichlidae > Hemichromis > Hemichromis elongatus. The sequence continues at coordinate 42,186 of VUQR01013695.1, read as the reverse complement.
TGTTTGCATACAACCACAAGAGGTCAGAGTGGAAAGAGGTCGCTGCTATGAAGACACCCAGATCCATGTTTGGGGCTGTTATCCACAAAGGAAAGATCATCGTTGCTGGAGGTGTCAATGAGGAAGGCCTGACAGCTGCGTGTGAAGCCTACGACTTTGGGACCAACAAGTAGGTGCTGCTAATATAAACCATACAAGATCCTTTTTAAAACCAAATTTAGATTTTCTGAACGCTAGAAGATAGAGATACTATTTAAACATACAAATAGATTCACAAAATAATGTTTTCATATTACCATTAAAAGGTTTTACATAACCCCCATCTTCTGTTTTTAAACTAAACATGAGCAGTCAATGTCCAGGAGAAAATATTAAATGGTACAACAAAGGTGAGGTAATCCAACTAGGGTAATCTAACTGGAGCAAAAAACAATTATTGACAAAGATTCAGGTAATCAAAACTGAAAAGCCCTTCATTTTCACAAAGAAGGGGTCTTGTCATAAAATTCGATTCAGTTGTATTTATATAGTGCTAATTCACAAGAACAGTCCATGTGAGGTGTCTCTTACTGATTAAGAAAATAATGAAGTTACAATAAAGTAATTTAAGCCTTGTTCACACACAACAGAGGCAATGCTGGAGAAACCTGTGTTACTACACCCTCTGATGCCCTGTAGGAGCATTACCTCTGCAGGAAGTAGAGCTTTATTTTGAAATCAGAATGATTAGGAACAGTAAACTGGTTGATCAACAAGATAATAACCCCCTAAACATTAAAAGAACTGCATGGTGGACTAAAACTGATGGACAACCCTCTGAAAAGGGTTAGGGTTCTTTTATGAACTGCACAGAAATATGAAAGGATTTGGTTTCCCTGGGATAAAGTGCATTACAGAACACCAGGCTCATTTATATGGGTCTTCAATGCTCTTGGCAGGTTGTTGTGGAGCTGTGGAGCAGCTGTCACTTGTTGAAAGGCGGGTGAACCCTGGAAAAGTTGCCTATTTATCACAGGGCTAATACATGGAGACAAACTATTCAAACTACATCAACAACCAATTTAGAATCACCAACTAACCTAACATACATGTTTCTGGCCTGTGTGAGGAAGCAAAGACTTGTGCAGACATGACACGAGTGCTATTCGAAACAGGCGCTTTAAATAGAGAAAAGGCATTGTGCAAGGCCTACAAAGCTTGTTTTTAAATTGATCTTTAAGGAAATTAAAAGCAAAGGAGAATCGTTTTATTGCATGTATGTGCATCTTGTTGCAGGTGGTCACCGGTTACAGATTTTCCACAGGAGAGGAGCTCAATCAACCTGGTGAGCTGTGGCGGGCAGCTGTATGCTATAGGAGGCTTTGCTATGGTGGAGAATGAGAACAAAGAGTGTGAACCCTCTGAAGTCATTGACATCTGGCAGTATGTTTTTTTTTTTATTTTACTTTGCATTATGTATTAGAGCATCTACATGATATTTATTTTATTTTGGGGGAACTAAATATTTCAATTCATTTGTAGTTATTTTGACTGACTTATTTTTTTAATAGATATGAAGATGACAAGAAACAGTGGACTGGCATGATCAAAGAGATGCGTTATGCAGCCGGAGCCTCGTGTGTCTCTATGCGCCTGAATGCAGCCAGAATGCCCAAACTGTAACAACGTATCACACATGTTCACTGTTACCGATGCAGAATAGAGAATACTCTGTACATGTTTTTATTTAGCGGGTTATTTTTCTCATTTTCACACATGCCTGCCCTTCTTTAATAAAATTTACCATCATGTTATTAAAGTTTTAATGACCGAGTGCTCCTTTGGGCAGCCAGCATGTGACTCGAGTCCACACAGGAAAAATGGTTTCATCACTCTACTCGTACCTGGTTTAAACTAACATACACAGTGTCTCTGTGCACCTCCAAACCTTCTCTAGCAGAGCTTCTACTTTTAAAAGCCAAACCCCTTTCTCTGGTTTTCTATTTTATGTAAGAGGAAGAAACAGCAAGGAACAAAATCTGATTCTGTGACACTGGAACAAATTATTTGTGTATAAGTCTTTGATGTGACTTTTCCACTGAAAGCTGCTGTTTGGTGCCTGATGATCCTCAACATTTGCAGAGAGCCCATGCAAGAACATAGGTTTAAGAAAAGATAGCAGTGCTGAAAGTGATCTTAAAGAGTAGATCAGTCTTAAAACTTCTTTAAATAAATCTCATTTTAATTGTGGATGATTAAATTATATACTAGTGCATTTTTACTCTGCCCATGGACCACACTGTGAGAGCCCTATAGCACACCTGAGAATCCCCAACACATGGTTTTGTTTGATAGGATTGAAATCAGTCACAAATATACTGTGGCTCTTCGATCAATATCATGTATGCAGAAAAATAAAAGCAACTTAAAAAAAAAAAATCTAACTACTGTTAGATGAGTGTCCCCCGATTGCAAAGACTCAAATATGATTTACAGCTTACAATTTTTCAGAGTCCACTCTTGTGTGGCCCTGTGCAGTCTAACACGTGTCAGCATAAACTTGTAATCGTGCAGTATAACACTAGTTATAAGTAGCAGTTACACAATGATGTTTAAAAGCTGGACAGTCTTTTTTTTTTTTTTTGCAAAAGTTCACTGGTCTAAATATTGAAAATCTAAAGTAAAAATACACATTTTCAGATTTTAATTAGAAAAAATCTTATTAATTACAAAAGCACATAATACAAAATCTCATTTAAGGTGAATGAGGTAGACTCATGTCAACTTTAGGCTATAATTAATTATAAGGGGGCACTTTAAGTATGCTGCGTGCTCAGTGGCTGTTTGAAACAAAACCTAACTACGGGTTCAGTGCTGAAAGCAACATTTTGATCATGATTTAATAAATAAGGGCTTTCGGGAGGAACGCTATCTGAATATTTTCTTTTTAAGATATTCCTTCCAGGAATCATGTGTTGAAAGCTCCATAGAGTTCCATTCAAAGTGAGGGATCTGCGAAACAGAAACATCACCAATTACTGCACAGCATGTTTGTTGTAATTTACTAGTATTTAAACCGGGTGCAATTAGAGATCAACATTTAACATCAACCAGAGTAAAAATGTCTCACCTGAACAACACGGTATCCCAGAATTTCAAGGTGTCTCTTTCTCATCAGGGCTTCGCCTTTCATGTGATGAGTGTTTTTGCAGAAGTACTTTGAATCAAGAAAGTCCACAGCGACACTGAGAAAAAGACAAAAGGAGGATGTCAAGATATTAAGTATCCTTGATCTGTGTATATAGAAGTACATATAAGGATTTCCATACCGCTCAGCTCCAGGTGGAAGCTCATCCCTGATGTTTTCCAGTGAGCTCGTGTCCCAGTGAACTTTTCCTCTGTCTGAGATCTGCAGTGCGCTCGGCTCGATGTAGGACAGCGGCTTCAAGTGTCTGTCCAGTTTGCATTCAAAGTCTAAAAAAGACAAAGTGACGTGTCACATTTTTAAAAATGAGACTGCGTGAAAACATCATGTGCAGAACATGTGGAGAAAGAAGGAAATCTGGATCAGGATTAGTTCATGATATTTTCTTGAGAAATTCAAGATTATGTCTCCTAGTGACGCCATTTCAATTTGTAATGAGATGATGGAGAATGTTTCGTTTTGCCAGATGTTGCAGGGGTAAAGAATCCCCCTAAAAGTATGCCATTCAGATCCGAATCCACACCCATAAAAAAGTGAATCCTTTCTAAAGTTTTCATGCAAATCTGTCCATATTTATTAATAACCCCGCTAATTAACAGAGGAAATAACAGAGCTAATGCAGCACTCTGAAGCTTTGAGAAGTCTGCCAAAGCTCTCCATCGACTCTGCTTCGTACCATGTGTCATATGCATGTTGTTTCAGGACCAGGAAATGTAACACAACTATATGTAAGGCTTTAGATTAAGAGGTAAATTGATAATATTTAAACTGATTTAATATATTCAACACATTTAAAGACTTTTACAAAAGAAAAACAGTGTAAGAAAATACCGTCACCTCTTATTACTCACCTATGGTGTAAAAATATGGCGCAACAACTGCCATCTGGACACAGCTAATGCCACCAAGAACTTCACCCAGCATTTTGTGGATCTGCTGCTGCACCGGACTCACAGAGCTACTCCCTAAAAACAAACAACTTCTATGTAACTGATATAGCATTAAGTTAAAGCAATTTTAAACTGAATTCAAGCTTCCAAGCGTTAATAAAAAAGAGAAAATTAGATTTCCTCCTCTTACCTTTCCTATACAACTGCTGGCAGTAGCGCTCATGAAACCAAGGCACCTGGTACTCCGGGCACTCGAGACAGACAGCACGGTTGAGCTCCATGAGCCGCAGTCGTGTCCGCATGTTGAGGGCATCAGGCAGGGCTGGAGGAAGCAATATAAACACTTATATTAGTCCTATCTGATTTCACTATGGACGCTTTGGCACAGACGCTCAAATTTACGGAAACTGGCAGCTTACTTTCCAATTGTGAATCCAGCTTTCCCAGAAAGTCAATGCTAAAAATTTCTCTGATTAGTTCCTCAGGAAAATGGTCAGCTACAGCCAAGGAGTATGCCAGGAGGACCAGCAGATGTGGGTCAAAGGAGCCTACAAGTTCATGCATAAGAGTAGGTGTAAGTCTAGAAATAAGAAACAAAAATAATCTGCAATCATGCATATTAACTTACTGAGATGAGGAGTGAAGCGCTTAATACAAGCGTCATACAGCTCGTCTACTTGTGGAGGGTCATAGTTGAGTACAGAAAAGGGGAGGAGTGTGGCGTATGTTGCCGAGTAGTGAATCTTAAAAAAAGACACGAAGAATAGAGTAAATTAAGATGTATTCAGTATTTAACATGGTGATGCGATGTCTCTTGAAGCACCTTATCGATATGTTCAACAGCCACACTGGCGATTCTGTCCATCAGAGGAGGGCTGAGATGATTTATCCTGGTTAGGAAAAAGGCCAGCTCGGGGACGTTGGTCCAGTTTATTTGGTCAATCATCCTCTGCAGCGTGATCGTGGTCTCGTCCAGCAGCATTTCCTCAAACCACTCCCCCGAGACGTACTTGAGCTCGTCCAGCAGTAAGTCCAGCCGGTCGGCTGTTTGCAGCCTCTCGTGCCCGCAGCGGTTCAGCGTCTGCAGCAGATGCACGTACTTGCTGTGAGTGTTGTGGCGGTAGGACTGATCGTTGCGCACCCACTTGGCCACGGCAAAAGAAATGGTGCTAAGCTCGCTGAGATTACACTGCTCCACCACCGCATCTACCCGAGAGACCACGGCCTCCTCGAGTCGCGGGCAGGGCAGCATGGAGAGCACACGGGTCAGCATGGTCACTTCGTACGGGAAGACGCTGTGCTGCAAAAACCTGAGACAGAAGGGCGTCAGTTGGCATTTTATCCAAATAAACTGTGAAGCAGCAGTTGCCCCTTTGGCAGACACTTACTTGATCAAAATGTTTCTCAGTGTGGCGAAGAGCTCTGGGTTTTGATAATGCAATAGAAAAAGGGCTTGTGTGATTCTAGCCACCTCCACTGACTTGTAGATGTTAAGGTTTCTCTGGATTACCGATGCAATTCTGAAAAATGATTAGATATAGTTACTGATTATATTTACTGTCAGGTCACCTACAAAGGCCCCTCTGGGTCAGGAACTGATGATGAGATACACCACACACAAGGTGAAGACAACACCAGGCATACTGGCACAGGTAATAACACATAATACAACTCACTTGTTCATTAAGCTAAGGTTCCTGCTCTGAATCTCTTCTAGTGCTTCAGCTACAGCCAGTGCCTGCTGTGCATTGAGCTCATCTGCCAACAAGAGGGCAGTGTTCTCCAACCTGTAAAGAATCAAAGTGGAAATCAGGTCAGTGGGAGCTGCTGTAAAGAGATTTCCCCTCATGTCACGCTACTGATAATGAAACAAACCTTTCTCTGATCTCTGGAGTGGCCATAGGGGCCAGAGCAACAAACAGCTTGGTGAAGGAGAAAGGATCGGTGCTCGAGTCGATCAGCTCCGTCAGCTTTTGTTTAGCAGCTAGCCTGAAGTCACAGTTGTTGAACTGCAGTGACTGATACAGCCCCAGGATAATGCTGAGATTCTCTGCATCCAGTCTGGGGATGTTACGCAGGAAGATCTCATTGCACCTCTCCAGCAGCGGTCTGTGAATGTACTTGATGTTGCGCAGAAACTGCACCATTCGCCGCGGGATATTGTAATTCGAGGGATCGGTGATGTGCAGCAGGTGATCGGCTTTGCTGATGAGAGCGTCTCGCAGCTGGGGAGACACCAGGGATGACACGCTGATCATCAAAGCAGTGAGGATCCTGAAAAAAACATAAAGGCAGGGGGAGTAAAAGCAGAGCAAGGAGTGCTTATATTCAAAACGCTGATTAATCATGGGTCAGCACACAAACCTGGCATCATCAATGGCTGGCAGCCTCTCATTCACAATGCTGGTTATGCGGCCCATTAGAGGACTGTGCTGAAGGTGCTGATCATTTAAGCAGACGGCAAATTTGGACAGAGAAGCCATTGGAAACCTGCAAAAAAGCAAATCATGACTGTGTTTTAATCGTTACACAAATTATTTTAGAAAAATAAGCCAACATTTTCTTACCGGTCTATTCTTAGCCATGCCTCTGAAACCAGCTGCTGAATAAGAGAGTCATGGGGCTCCACATTCAGCCTATGAGAAGGAAAGCAATAACAGCATGTTAACCTTTACAGTCATATAATCCGAATACACTGGATAAGGTGCGACCGTGTCTGACCGTGTACCTAAGAAAAGCGTAGAGGATATCAATCAACATGAAATCATCCATGACATCTATTTTGTTTTCTGCCAAAACCCGAAGAGTCAGGAACTGTTGGTGACTCTTGATGAGGTCCACAGTCCGGAGCATCTCCGGTCTCTCCTTCTGAAATTGCCACAGCAACCGCACAGCATAGTTCACGTGCTCCACTGTGAGCTTAGCCTTGTTCTTGCCCACTATATCAAACACATGGTCTTCAGCAGAGCACACCTGCAGCTGCTCCAGCACCTGGTCTCTGCTCACCGCCCCTCCGTGAAGGAGCCTACGGAGGCAGGAGTTCACAGATCGGAGGCGAAACATCATCGCAGGCTTGGGCTCAGGTCTTCATTGTACCTGTGTCGACTGCTCTGACCTCCTCAATGTGAGCTGAGATCGAACCCCACACAGTTACAGCCTGGAGGGATGAAAACAACCTGCATGACATGGTCTGCTAAAACACATAAACATCTCTAACTATGCTCAGAAACAAACACTGATTCAGGGTGAGGGGCTGACCTCTTTTACTAAGAAGCTGGTGGAGAAACTGTCCGCTCGGTGGCTTTCCACTGGTAACCACTGGACTGAAGTGGAAGCTGCTGCTTCACGTGTTTAAAGAAGCTATCGCCTAAACTCCCCAACAATTTCGGACTTGCCCTTACAGCTGCATTTGTGCATAGATTTCTATGTATAATCGAGATTCGTGCATCACATATATCAACACAAATATAATAAGGTAGTAAAATCGGCTCAAAGTCAAATTTACCCTACATGTGTGCGCTGAAGTTTTACTTCCGTGGCAGTGACATAAGGCGATGAGAGTTTATTAAACCCCGGATTGTGGCTTTAAGGCAGTGGCTCATTCGGGTTAATACGTTAAAATTATTTTCTTGCAAATCATTCAATCAGTCATCACTAAAAGGTAAAATACGATAAGACATTTTATTTTGTGGAAGCTTGTTTCTGGTGATGGAAAAAATAACTTTGCCCAGGCAAAGCTATGGCAAAACTTTGACTTAATGTGTCAAAATCCTGTTGTTGTTTTTTTTTGTGAATTAAAATGTTGAAGTTCTTAAATCCTCAAACTTTGTAGTTATCAAATCGAAATTTGAAGATGCTAATTCCAAATTGTGTCTTATTAATAAAATAAACAGTCGCAGAAAGAGCTTCTAAATTATATAATTATTTATTTGTTAGTCATTCAAAATGTTTAGAAGTTGTTGTTTTTTACAGTAACAAAAGATTAAACTGAAAATTTAACAAAGTAGGGAAAATAAAGTAGAACTGCTTAGCAACATAAAATACAATATAACGACACAAAATTGCGTAATAAATCTTTCTTTCTTATACTACTACCACTACTAATACTAATAGATAGATAGATAGATAGATAGATAGATAGATAGATAGATAGATAGATAGATAGATAGTGGTTACAATTTTTAGCAAAATAAACGATAAATGTAACATGCTTTGTGTCTTTGTAGGAAAGTGATTCGGCAGCCCGAGCCAGCGTTTGCGCCTGTTAGGCATCTCTCAGGGCAGAAATAGCCCTCGGCGCTGACCGGTGCACGGCTCTGGAAACACATTGACGTCCTCGCCGCGCCATCTTTAGAAAACACTGAGCCCAGCACTGAATGAAACTTCATTTTTCTCGTTTGGGAGAGCTGCTCGCCTTACTTTGCGGTATCTTCGGTTTTCCAGGTGATGTGCTGTTCCGTCAGTGTTACTTTAATGCGCCGTTTTAACTTGCTGAAAATGTGCCGCTCACTTGCTGTAAATTTTTTGTACTGCGGCTCACGGTAGGTGACTTGCTAATGCTAGAGCTAAGGCTAGGCCTGCAGTTAAACAGATACGGTGGGGGGGGGCGTGAAACTGTAATATGTAGGTCCACGTTAGTGAGTGCGTGTAAGCGTTGATATTTGTTATTTTTAAGCTTGAAAACGTGTGTCCACTGTCCGCTAAACGAGTCGACCGAGACTTTAAGCGCGCGGTTAGCTAGCTGAGGCTAATTTGCGGATAATGCAGCTGCTGTAAGTCGCATGGGGACTGTATCGATAGTTTGTTTGTATTGATATCATATAAGCGAGCAGAAATGAAGTGAACTTTTATGTTGCATTTATAGAAGCCACCCGTGTGTTTAATTTCTGCTCCTGAATGAAATTACTGATACGGTCTTAATAGTCAGACTGGGGGTTTTCGATGTTCTGTTATCCTTGTTTTCATACCTTGTTTTTCATTTTCAGGTGATCATGGGGATCAAGGTACAGCGCCCTCGCTGCTTCCTTGACATTGGAATCAGCAATGTGCTTGGTAAGAAGGAGAAATTTCTGTCCTCTTTTTGGTACTTTAAGCCTTGTGTCGTGTGATTACCAAAGTAAAAACACATTTTGATTTCAACACCAGATTCTTTGACTTTGACTTATTTTCTTGTGGTCTTATTTCATTTTTTTTTCTTTCTGTGCCTGCTTTTACCACACAAGATTCCCATATTGTTACATTTTAAGGACCTAGCCCTGGCTTCTACCACAGTATCGCACATTTAACTCCGTGTGTTTATTTTTTTCTGGTCTATTCCAATTGCAAATCAGGGATTAAACACTGCAGATAAATAGCTTTTGCTTTTTTGGCTGTTTATCAATCAAGATGGCAGAAAGGTTCTCTGCTCAGAAGACCTGAGTGATCTTTAGGCGAAAAAGAAAAGATTTGGGAGTTTATTTGTTTGTTTGTTTTTCATACTGAATAGGACAGGGCAAACAGGAGGGTGGGACGAGAGTAAGAGGACAGATGGCAAACTGTCAAACCCAAGCCCCTGCAGTGAGGACTATAGATGGGTTGCATGATCAACCAGATGAGCATAATAGCACAGTCAATACATAGTCTGAAGACGAGGTTAATGCTGACCAAAACAAGTTCATCAGCAGCCAGCAAGGGGAAAAATGGATGTCAAAAAATGTGACAAGTGAAGGCAATAATCTTTAATTTGATCAATAATAATAATAATAATAATAATAATAATCTTTAAATCTGTTTTTGTTTTTTTAAGGCACACTTTTATTCAAATTGGCTGAAAGTAGCCTCAGTGTAGTCTGGAATTACATCAATGCCAGTTTTTATTATATTGTCAGATGAAAGTGATGATTGCTTAAAAGCTTCGTTAGGGTTCAACTTGCATACATCTACACAGTCTTACATTTTTGCCATTTCCTGTTTAGATCCTGATATCTAGTAGACAAGGAGAAACTTCTTTCAGAAGCACTAATGTAGTTTTTTTTACTTGCACATTTTCTGCAAGAGTGTGAGCAGTCTTATGTTGTCATCAAATCTTATCATCCTTACTATTAATCAAGGCATTTGATCTGTCATAATAAATTTAAAAATTAATTACTTTTTGTGCACTGACCCATACAAACACCTGTTCTTCTGTAAAATAGGTGTTTGTATGGATTTATTAATGATGAAACTCACAGACTGACAGTACAGTGAGTGGATACATAACCTTGTCTGTTTTTTGTTTTTTTTCCTCTTTTTCTTTTTTTCTTCTTGTTTGGTTAATGCTCTGAGGTCCAGGGTATAATTGGCCATTTTTGGTGATTTTTAGTTTTACCTCTATAGTTCACTCTAAATAATACCCCAGAGGGTGAAAGAGATTATACTGTTGTGTAATGATTACCTCAGTAATTCACACTTCTCGTAACCACTGATCAGTGTTCTTCACTGTGCTTCACACAAAAGTGAATTTCTCTGATCTCGCTCTCTCCTCACAGTTGGCAGAATCGTGGTGGAGCTGTTTGCAGACATTTGCCCCAAAACTTGCGAAAACTTCAGATGTCTCTGCACGGGTAACTGAATTCACTTAATAAAACTGTTCCACGAATGATTACAATTAACAGCACAGGTTATTAATCAGATCTGTGGTTTGGTCCAGGTGAGAAAGGCATTGGGAAAGGAACTCAGAAACCGCTCCACTACAAAGGATGCCTTTTTCATAGAATTGTAAAGGACTTCATGATTCAAGGAGGAGACTTCAGTGAAGGTGAGTTTACAGGACTTGCGAATTTTTATGCTTGACTTGAAAATGTGGTGTTACTGACATCAGAAATCTCCATCAGTCAAGATAACATGTGATGCAATGGTTAATTGTTTTTTGTTTGTTTTTTTGACATCATAGGTAACGGAAGAGGAGGCGAATCCATCTACGGAGGCTTTTTTGAAGGTAAAGAGGCCACTGTGAAAGCTGTTAGTTATTATCCAAACCAACGTTGGCTTCAAGATGGCAATCTTCTCCTTTTCCCCCAGACGAAAGCTTTGCAGTCAAACACAACAAGGAGTACCTGCTGTCAATGGCCAATCGGGGTAAAGATACAAATGGATCCCAGTTTTTCATGTAAGCAAAATCTGTTACTACCTATAATTGACCTCATGCCTTATTAGTTACATTTCTGACCTTTCAAAGTGATTAAATGCTTCTTTTTTTCTCCCTTTGAATGTCATGCTTTCACACCTCAGAACAACAAAACCTTCTCCACATCTTGACGGGTAAGTGCCTCACAACTAGATTTTGAATTAATTGATCCTGTTATGCACAATGCATGCAACATGTAATGAGCCACTGCCGCCCCTTTACTTTCTCAGTGTGCATGTGGTTTTTGGTCACGTGATCTCTGGCCAAGAAGTCATTCAGACCATGGAGAGCCAGAAGACGGACCACAACAGCCGACCGTACGCTGAGATAAAAGTTTTGAACTGTGGAGAGCTCATCCCCAAATCTAAAGGTGTGTTTAAGTAACGTATATTGAAAGTTTTTTGTTTGTTTGTTTTTATAAATGAGTTTCAGTCATTGTAATATTGCTGTTTATAATGTTGCAGCAAAAAAAGATGCAAAAAAGAAGGAGAGGGCCTCATCCAGCTCCAGCGGGAGCTCCAGTGACTCTGAGAGCTCCTCAGAGTCGTCCTCCGATAGTGAAGAATCAGAAAAAGAGTCCAAGAAGCGGAAAAAGAAGGCAAAGAAGCAAAAAAAGAAACAGAAGGAGGAGAAGAAGAAGTATTTCATTAATTTTCACCTTTTCACTGTCTGCTGTGTAAATGGCATAAAGTGTCTTGCTACTGACCAACAATATTTTTACAGATCAGAAGCTGAAAGTGCTGAAGAAAAGGAACAAGACGAGTTGGTTACATCTACAGTGCGTCCTGAAGAAATCCCGCCCATCCCTGAGAATCGATTCCTCATGAGGAGAAGTCCCCAGTCAGCCCAGAAGTCAAAGGAGGAGGTTAACAAGGATCAGCGAAATAAAGACGAAAGACCAAGAGAAAGGTGTGTTTGTCAGGCAGTCAATATCACAAATATCAAAAAATAATGCACTGTTAATTTTCATGTCTTCCCGTTCCTACAGTACTGGCACAGCTTACAACTCTCAATCAACATATCACAGAAGACTCGTGATGACTCGATCTGGTAGGAAGATAAAAGGCAGGGGTCCACGGGTAGGTGTACTGCACACATAAGAGGACCAAACATTTTGCGCACTTTGGGTCATACAGCGAGATAAATTTATAACAAGATTCGTTGTGTTGTTAGTGTTTTTACTTGTACACAGACACGTTGAAGATGCAAATTTTTGCTTCCCCCATCCAGAGATACCGGACCCCGTCACGCTCTCGTTCTAGGTCTAGAGATCGTTTTCGGCGCAGTGAAACTCCCCCACACTGGCGTCAGGAGATGCAGCGTCAGAGGATGAGGGCAGTCACAGTAGAGCGATGGATTAAGGGTGACAGGTAAGATGATATCACTTAAACTCACTTAAGATGTTGAAAAAGTTCCCTGTAGGCAGGACAAAGTTTAAAGCTCTTGATGAGAAATTTATGTTGGGCTCCATATTTTAGATTTAAAAATCATACATTGCAGTGTGCTTGTATGATTTTTACTGTCTTTGCATTGCTTTTATATTCAAGAATATAAAGCAATTCAAATGGCAGTAAAACAGTTATGAACACTGCAAATGTTTCCTGCCAATCAGCAGCTTTAGCTCCATTTCCTCCTAAGCTGGTAAATATTGACATCTCTGCTGTGCGCCTAGCAGAGATGAAGTGTTTTGTCATAAAACAGAAAACTTGTGCTGAGCCTTGTACCTGAGATGACCACAGACATAAGCTGGTGGTAAAATGCAGTGACTACTGAAAAAGCATAAATATTTAAACTGTTGGAATATTATTTCAACACATATAATCATTTCATTTCTGTACCACTTTTTAAAACTTTAAAGGCCTAAGCCATTTCTTTTCAATTACAGTACCTTTGACACTCTTACCATATAAAGATGTGACAAACACATTTTTTTGTAAATATATAATTGTCCAATTAGTCAGTTAATGTCAAGTGAGTGTCTTTTTTTTTTTTCCAGAGATAAAATGAATCAATTTGACCACTCTCCAAAACTCTTAATCGGAGTTACTTTGCAGGGCAGGGAGTAATTTTTGTTTCAGGTATGCATGTGTTGTCCTGAGATGACTTTCATCATGCTGACTCGTCCTATGAGTTTTCTGTCTGGTAGAAAAATTAAACATTTTCAATCCCAAATGCATACTCATTATGAATACCAATGACCTAAACACCTGTTGTGGAAGTTTTTCCATTAAATAAAGCCTGCAGACAAGCGGTGAGCGGTAGCTAACATTCTTTAAGCCAAACAAAGAACAGGAAAAACCAGGCCCGGTGGAGAGTGCATGATCGCGGGGCAGACGATCAGCAGAGTCTCCCAGAGCCTAGGGCTACGTCCACACTAGTCCGGATCTTTTGGAAAACGGAGCTTTCGTGGAAAAACTATCCCCGTCCACACTATCGTTTTGAGTCATTTTTCACACCTTTGCACGTCCAGTACCGCGCATGCGTGAAATGTTAGACAAGCCGACCTGCCTGTTGTTTATTTAATTTCCGGCTCTTTAAAACGGGTGGTGAAATGGCGAGACAAAGCACCGAATGTGTCAAATGGAATGATAATGAGGTGGAGCTGTTGCTCTGAGTCACAAATGAGTACATATTAATCTTCAACACGGCCACTAATAACTTATTGACTGAAACTGAGCAAACAAAACAACTGCGGTACGATGCCGTCTGACCATCTTAGTTAAAGTGGTCACATGACTGCATCATAGCAAACGCTGCATTTTTAAATTGATGCGTTTTCGAGAGCGTTTCCAAAAACGCTGCGTTTTCCCTCCGTCTCAGTGTAGACGGGAGGGCGAAACAGAGAAAAAAAGATGCGTTTTCGTTTGAAAACGCATTAGTGTGGACGTAGCCTAGGATGGCTCCCAGTTAAATACCTTCTCCAAGAACAAAAGGCAGTACACAGCTGTTTCACACCTTAAGGTTCACACTCCCTTGCTAGCTGTTTACAGTGGAATAAAGACAAAAGACCCTTTCTGTCTGCTTCCTTACCAGACCCCCACCGTCTGTCTAATTGCATGAGTGTGAGACATGCTAATATCTAGTGGCACCAAGACATTATACAATAAAATAATGTGACTAATACACAAATAAAAGAAATTCTACTACACACCATAAAGTTATATGTGATATATTGAGGCATACATAATAACAGTCACATATCGTATGATATCCCACTGTCAGACTGAAGAAGTCGCAGGTGAGTGAGATGTTTCTCCCACTAAAAATGCTGCATCCAGATGAACTTACCTGGATTACTGAGCAGGCATCAACATTATATGACATGGTGCATGTACACTCACTGGCCACGTCTTTAAAGTACACCTTGCTAGTACTAAATTGGACACTTTTTTACTTTCAGAACTGCATTCATTCTTCGCAATGTGCAAGTAACACACCTCAGAAACTTTGGTTAATGTTGACATGACGGCTTCACACAGTTGCTGCAGATTTAACTCTCACCACATCCCAAAAGAGAGATCTGGTGACTATTTGAGTACACTGAACTCATGACTTGATGATTGAGCTTTGTGACATGGCATGTTATTCTGTTGGAAGCAACCATCAGAAGATGGATAATGCTGTGCTCATAAGAGGACGGGCAAGGTTGGCAACAACATTCAGGTGGGCTAAATAACCTCAGTTGCTTCCATGTGATTGACAGATTATATGTTAGCAGTTAAACAGGTGTACCTAATAAAGTGGCAGGTTAAGTGGATGTGTACTTGATTATATAACAAAACAACAGAAAAGGTAGGTAAAAATTGTCTGCCAAATTGATATTTTGTCTAACTTCTAACATTTGTTTGTTTTTTTTCCCCCCACTATTTCTTTTACAGAGGTGACATGAATGAGGGTCAGGATGAGGCTGCTAAAGCACAGAAAAGAGAGAGACGGACTTCCAGTTCAAAGGCTGAACATACAACTGAGGGTAAAAGAGACAAGAAAACTCGATCTCATAGATCTAAAAGTAAAGAGGAGGATACTGTAGAGAAGGATGATAAGCATGATAAACACAAGGCGAAGAAAAAAGATAAATCCCATAGTCGCAGCAAAAGCCGAGAAAAGAAAAGGTCAAAAAGCAGAGAGAAGAGTCACAAACACAGAAGTGACGAGAGGAGAGGTCGCTCAAGGAGCAAAGACAGAAATGTTAATAAGAAAGAAAAGGAGGCAGAATCTGATCACAGTAAAGACAGAAATAAGGGTCACGAGTCTAACAAAAAGCATAAGGAAGACACAAAAGGTAGAAATGGTGAGAGAACCAGGACAAAGTCCAGAAGTAAAGAGAGAGCTGCCAAAAAGGATGAGCACAGATCAAGCAGCAGAAACAAAGACAGAGGTAGGACTTCAGCATCAAAAGAGAGAGAAGAAAAAAGAGAGAAGGACAGAGAGAGGGGCAGAGAGCGCAGCAGGAGTCGGGAAAGAAGACACAACAGTGAAAGGGAGAGTAAGAGACGAGGAGCATCCCGGGATAAAGAACGTCGAACAAGAAGCCCAGACAGAAGTAAGGCTAGGGACTCGCACAGAGGCAGGCGCTCGAGAAGCAGGAGCGGCAGGCGAGACCAAAGCAGGGATCGATCCTCTCATAGAAAAGTCAAAGACAGAGAGGCTGCCGGACAGAGGAGGAGACGCAGTAGCAGCAGCTCTGAGAGTGACAGAGAAGAAAAAAAGAAGAGTCACAGGAGCCCAGATTCTAAAAGAAGAGACAAGTCCAAAGACCGAAGGAGCCCGGCCAGCCAAAGACCAGACAGTACGAAAGGCAAAGATAGAAATGATAGCAAGAGGAATCGGTCGAGGTCTAGCTCCAGCTCTGACAGCAACTAAACGCATGATTATGTTCTTATATTTTTTTTACAGTGTATATGTAGTATGCAGCATCAGCTTTCCATCTACAGTGGGGCACAATCACAGTCCTCATACAGTACAATATAAACAGTTCTGCCAAAGATAACATGACTGTAAAAGGCTCATCAAAGCTAATTACTTGACTCTTAAATAACTGTGGTATTCAGATAACAGAGACTGTAAACATTTAATAAAACGGCTCAGGCCTGCAGGTGCAAACTGTAGCATCACTCGACCTTTGGCTGAAGTTTGGACTTTATGGGGATTGTGGGTTTGTCCACCAGTGAGTGTGTAACACAGTTAACTGGTAGCTGATGCTTTGGAGCCATTCTAGAAACAAAGGATGTGTAACTACAAAGTGTGTGTACTGCACTGGCAGGGCTGCAAACGTACCAGGTGTTCTTCTAAATCTTACATTATTTAATCGCGTGAAGTTAGACTGGAGGCAAGTTTTCTTTTTCTTTTACATCATGTGGTACATTCTGTCTTTGTTTTTAATTTTCTGATTTTAGTTTGTTTAAAAAAAAAAAAAAAAAAAGAGGGAGATTTTGCTGTTATCCTCCTCTCTCGAGTTATTTTTATGTCAATCAGCCTGGAAGGAAACACTCATGTCTTGCATGCTCTATTTTTTGTCATTGTGTGTCAGATTATGTACACCCATGATGTTTCTTTTGTTTGTTTTTTTAACTATTTACTGTAATCCCGTTTGAAAGAAAAAATGTTAATGCCAAGCTGTCAAGTACAAAAAAGCAGTTTGTTTCTGTTCTGTTTGGTTCAAACTGATTTTAAGAACTGCTGGAGTGTTCTACGAATTAAAAGGCTCTGTTTGATTTTAAGTCATTGTTTTTGTTTTTATTCTCTAAATGCTGTCGCCATCCCATCATCATTAAGGGATAACATTATTACAGAAAAGTGACACAGAATTATTACAGTCATTAATGTTTGACTCGCTCTGTCAGGTTATTTTTAGTTCGGCTGAGTCGTCTTTCCATGATTTCAAACAACAAACTCTGATGTGCTTTTTCTCCATTCAAAGCGAGGGAGTGTGAATTCTGTTAGTCTGAGTCTGGTGTCCAGTTTTCAAGATATCATTTTTAAATTTTGTGTGATCGCAGTTACTATAACAGCTCAAGCTGATTTAACTTTGGTGAAAATCAGGGGAAGGTTACACCAAATGTGAAAATTAAATCTTTGTGTCGCCTACTTTTTTTTTCTAAAACATATCATCTTGAACCTTCAAAATATAGTAGGCCTTGTGGGACATGAGTACCAAGGTTGGCGAAGCATTTGACCCTTATTCTTGGCACCCCAAGGTTAAAGTTGACATAAACTCTAGAAAGTTTCCTTTGGATCATCTCCAAACTTCAGAGTAATATATTTGTCATTGGAGCACATACACACGTTCCTTGTTTGAGCTTTTTAAAACATTATTGTTTAAGTAGAAATTTATATGACTTCACAATGCCAAAAAAGATTATTGTACTATACTTAATTCCTATATTAACAATGCTGACGTCAGCACAAAACAGCAAGTGGCCATTTGGTTCCCACAGTTTGTGTCATGCCCCCCCGTAGTGGGATGTGAAGGTACTGCAAGTGTAGCACAAGCGGATGAGTTACTGTAGTTGCGGGCAGTCTGGAGCTTATCTCAGCTGTCATAGAGCAAAAGACAGGGGTACACCCTGGACAGGTTGTCCTCACATGGTTACTTGTGCTCAGATGAGCCAGTGGATTCAAGCCCAGGACCTTCTTGCATTAAGACACCAAAGTGAAACAGTCTTCTTTTCCTCACATATTAGTTTAATATTCACTTTTTAAAGTCATCAGAAGATCAAAATTAACCAATGAAAAAAAAAAGAGAATACTTATATCTTAAACTTGAATAATGAGCAGAATTGTCATTAAAGTTGATGTTGGGCCACAGATTATATGTATTTACTTGGAGCTTCATTATAGGAAGCTGGAGTCCTACGTAAATTTACATTTGATTTCAATTCTGATTGGGACAAAATGCAGGTGACAGAACTGAAAATAAGGGCTTTCAGGATAAGGACGTGAAACAGACTGTGTTGGCTGCTTCAGGTGTAGGAGGCAAGAATCCAGAAGGAAAGTCAGTTTGTTCATGAAACCTGCCAGCAAGCAGGTTCACACAGCCTGACTCAGAGTTTAAATGAACTCTTTTTCGGGAACAGTGTTTCCCTCATCTCGGAGTTAACAAACTCACAGCTTTTACTGAACCTGCGTTCTGAAACTGCACTCAAACTGGGTGTAGACTATCACCATGTGAATCCAAGTCTTCTCTTACCATCCTGAATATCTACAGCTTCGTGAAGCTTTTTGATGTTCTGGGTAGCCACTGAGACATATTTGGGCATCTGAGCTCCAGTGCGGTCCTGAACAAGGTAGCTCGGCCTGACTCCACTAAAAACAGTACCGGACCCACCTCCGATCCCTTCCCTCGCAGCTTTGCAAAGTGGATAAACGCATCGCTGAGCCTCTGCTGCGGCATTGATGATTTGCTGTGAATACTGCTGGAAGCGGTTTTCGTCTTCAGCAATGAGTTCTGCATTCTTCGCTTCAAACTCATGTTCCTGTTCTCTCAGCTGCTGAAGCCTGGCACTTTTTTCAGCCTGTATTTGCAAGGCAAAGACAAACAAGTTTTAGTGAAGAAGGTGCAAAGTTTCTGATCAAAACTTATTACGCTTTGGTCGACATTACCATTTGCACAGCATTGAAGTCTTGCACCTGTCTTTCTTCTTCTCTGATTTTCTTAACCTTTAGTTGCTGCTTCTCAGGAAATATTCTGTCAGCCTCTTTCTTGGCCTGCAGTGCTTCTTGGGCCTTCTTCTTCTCTATTTTGTCCTTCTCCTCCTTCTCTTGTCTCTGGTAAAACAGTTTGCGTTACAGACATGATGAAATTTTGACAGCAACAATGTGGATTTCTCTACACAGAAAAGACACATCGGAGGATATATACCTTGACTTTCTAACCCTAGCCCTAACCAGTGTTGTTTACGAGCACCCAAAGCTGTTGGGCTCATAAATATAGCTCTTAAGAAGACAAGGGAAAGTGATTTAAGTCTGAAACTGGATGAAAAAGAATTGGAAATAATGTGTATGAACATTAAAAGATGTTCGAGGTGCAACTCGTGCATTGTCTTACATTCTGTATGTCGTTGAATTCTATTATAAATGTGTCCATTAAAAATGAAGAAATGTATTTACAACCAGACATTTATGTGGTGATATGTGTTGGGGGAGGAGAGAGGATTGTGTGTGATTTGTTATTGTAATTTTTCTTTTCTTGTAAGTTTAAATAAAAACTGTTAATTTGGGGGGGGTCGGCATGTAGAGGAAACACACTGGATGTTTCATGCTCGGTTTGAGATACCATTAGCTCTCTGTGTACACTGATGGACTTCAACATTGCAGCTTTCTTCTCGTACTCCTCCAGTTGCAGCTGCGCTTGTTTCGCCTCCATCTCTGCAACAGCTTTTGCAATTTTCTGCTCCTCACTGACAGCTTGCTCCTGCTGTGTGATTGACAGTTTGTTTATGATCCTTTCTCTACTTGTCTGGGCCTCTCTAGAGGAGAAAATGCGAATAAGTATCCATTATATTTAAGAAGATGTAGCACTGGAGAGACTTTGATCCAGAGCTACTTATTAATATATACTGTTTCAGTTTGTCTTACCTAAGCAGCTCCTTTTCTTTTTCTTTGCATAAATTCATGATTTTTTGCTTAGTAGAGAGAAACAGTTTCATTTGCTCCTCTTCGGCCTCCTGTTTCTGAGCATCTGTGGCTCTTATGAGCTCTCTGTTGGTGATATGCTCCTGTAAAATGCATTAAATAAACTTAATGTCCAGTGAAATAAATACTAGATAAGATACAGTTAAGAGCCTACCTGGTGAGCTTGCATGAGGCTTCTTTTCTGATTTTCTTGTCTTTCTGCCTCCATCCTTTGCTCCAGCTGAAGCAGCGCTTGGAGACGCTGGATTTCCTCTCCATCCTTATTGCTCTCTAGCTTCTGTTGCTCTCTCAACAGCTCATTTTCCTTTATTCTTAGGAAAAGTAATCATATAATTGTCATTGTCCTAGGGTTGTGTTGTTTTGGGGATTTTAAATTCTTAACAGATACTGCTGCAGCCTGATTGTTAGGCCTTACTGGTTTCTCAGGTCTTCTGCAGCGACCTGTGTCACAAGCTTCCTCTGCAGTGCCTTCTCCTGCTCCTCTTTCAAGGCTTCATCCTCTCTAGTCTTTACCATGTCCAGAAATACTTTCTCCACATCTTTACTGGAACTCTTTCTTCTTTGTTTAAGCTCAATCTGAGCATCCCTCTCCTTTAGCACCTGTGTCAGCAGGAGTGCACTCTGTGGAGGAAGTAGCAATTTGTTAGGTGAAACTGTGCAGTTTTATACTCAAGTGGCAGAATAATGCATATGCGAAACTAACATGTAGTCCTTTGACTCGGTCGGTTTGACAGTAGAGCTGAGCCTTGGCTTTTTCAATAATCTCCTTCCGCCTCTGCTCCTGGTATTTGGCTTCTTCTAAATCAGCCAGTCTCATTTGCTCCTCCTTGATTTCCTCTCGAATCTTCTTTTCCTGAAGCCTTTTCAGCCTTTGCCCCTGTGACGAGACATACGCATGCAGTGTGTAAACCTTTTGCCTTTGTGCTCCAGCTCTTTGCAACCTAGCAAGTGCACACGACTTTATTAGTACAAATTTAATGTTCAAAAATATCTCTCAGCATGGAACTTACATGGAGGGTATCAGGCCAAAGTTTTACCACCTCCTGTGACTGCAGGTGTAGGTTCTCTTGCTGTTTAGCTGCCTCTCTTATTCTCTTCTCTTCTTTATTAACCCCACTCAGTTCATCCTGAATCCTCAGCCATTCAGCCTTACTTAAGACAGTAACATGCCGGAGGTCTGGTGGCTGTATAGCTCTAATGGCCTCATCTGCTGACACTTAAATAAAGAAATGACCATTAGAGTATGAGCTACAGCAACCACTGATAACACCAAGGTTCCTACTAGGTCCCCAGAGATATTATACTTATATATAGGGGGGAAAAAAACCAACAACAGCCCACTTATCAAACAATGACCCACTCAAAATTCTGAGTCTGACTTTCACAGCTACACTTCTTGGTTGAAGTGAAGTAAAGCAGGGTCTTGAAAAGACTTTCAAAATTAAAAATCAAAAGCACTTATAGGGGCCTCGACAAATAGCTTAAATAAACTGGTATTACACATCTAGAGTTTTTGGTGCAATAATTGCTTAAAAACGGCTCTTCTAGTAGCAAAGGTTAGCTATACCACTACACTGAATAAACTTTGAAGTGTTTGTTGGTTCTCACCGTTTTTACTAGATCCTCTTCGACGACCGTACAGAACCACCGCTGCCATTCCTATCGGATGGAGTGGCTACTATTATAGAAAATAATGTCAAATACAAAAAATAAAGTAAATATTTTATTTTTTAACAGACTGTCCGCTCTACGTAGCCTGCGTTTGTTGCGTGGTATCCAGGCAATGACGGAACCAATCAGAAGGATCCTCTGAATCTTGATGGGCAGAGCCCTCGGAGGGTCAGCGCAGCGGGGCTCAGGAAGTGAACAGCCCGGCAAATGGATTATGGGAACACAGAGAGAAAGCTCCGTTTTTCTCTAATTAATTAGTAGTCAATAAATAATTTGATCTACAATAGTTTTTTTGTTTGTTTTTTTACAGTAGTCAAGTATATATATATACAGGTCCTTCTCAAAAAATTAGCATATTGTGATAAAGTTCATTATTTTCTGCAATGTACTGATAAACATTAGAGTTTCTATATATTTCAGATTCATT
>VUQR01013695.1:0-16642 GCA_015108515.1 Hemichromis elongatus | reverse complement strand
GCAACTCCTCGATCCATCCATCCTTCTCTCCTCCCAGATCGCTCAGCACCCACCGGTGGCCCATCAGCGAGCGACCCGCAGAGAAAACATCAAGATGGCTCCGATCTCTATCAAAACCGTGCTGATCAGTGAAAGTGTCGACCCTCGATGCAAGGCGATTCTGGAGGAAAATGGCATCCGAGTCACGGAGAAGCAGAACATGACTAAGGATGAATTAATCACGGAGATCAAGGTGGTAATGGCACTCTGAGTTATGTAATTTCTTCACATGCACCCGCTGTCGGAGTTTTATTTCTTCCTACCAAACAGGCTTCTATAAAGTTTAGTCTCAAGGCGCTTTCGCGGTGCCGCTGCACTTGTCCTAAAAAAGTTTTTGCAGACTAACAGCCGGTATTTTTTTTTATTCCGTAACACAATTCAACCAGACACGTGTATTTAAATGATCCCGACAGCCAGTTAAAAACTGATTTATTCGGTTAGTACCGCCCATTGTGAAGCTGATGCAACTCATTCCTAGTGTTGTGACTATTGCCGCACAGTCTCTTATCTGCTGCAAGTGCATCGGGTGCCCATTGAATCCACTTCTAATCCCAACCCAAACTATTCCATGAATCCCACATTTTCTCAACAGAGCCAGTGTGTGTATGTCTGAGAATATTTGAACAAATTCGAATTGTCAGATTAGAAATGATGAGCTGTTCTCATCTAAGCTGAATGGACTGTACAAGGCTGGCTCTAAAACTTCTGGTGTCCTAAATGACATTAGGCCCCTGCAGGGGTGTCTTAATATTATTGTACACCCTGGGGCTGTGGGCTTTTTGGAGCCCCCACAGTCCCCCACGTATTTATTTTTTTACATTTATTTTAGCCTATTCTCAGTAAAAATTTCAATGTTGAATGACCATTAGATGGCTGTATTTTCTCAACATTTAGTCTTCAACTGAAAAAATATTTCTGAGATGAAAATGGACTGGGTGTATTGCTTAAATAATGCCTGTACATTCTTGTTGTGCTTTCTATCAAGAAAAAAACATCTGTTTCAAAAAACTTTAAATTATTTATTACGCTTTTGTCCTGTAGAATAAATAAAGTGAAGAATATACACCACAAGGGCAACTTAAAGTGTTCATCTCTCACACTGAGCTAACTGATCTACTGACTGCAGTACAGGCTAATAAGTCACCATTCAACAAATGGGATAGAATGTACATGAAGATCAACAGTGACTTAAAAGTGTTCTTTATAGTTAATAAGAATAACATATGGTAATAGTAGTGTGTGTAAATGAACTGGATGTTGTTTGGCACTCTGTTGACAACTGTTTAGTAACATAATCAGTTATCAGTCAGATGTCAATTTAAACCTCGAGAGGTGAACGCTTGGTCAAAGTTTGGAGAAGGCTGTGTTGTGTTGTTTCAGGTGCTTCCATGACATGACACAGACAGAGAGAGAAAATCACATTTTATTGTGGAAAAAAAGTTTTTTTGCATGGATAACAATTGTCCCCCTGGCAATGGGAAACTGTAGAAGCCCATGTTACATAGTAATAGGGGGGGAAAAACAATATAACCTGTCTTGTAACACTTCTGGTTGGACAGAGGTAAATCACTTGGCATAAAAACAGGCTAAATATCAGTTTTATTAATGAGGAATTAGTGATAATTATCTAGTAAGTATATGATATCCTGGATATGCTACACCTGCTGTCTCTCTGTTTGAAATGTCAGACATCATTTTGACTGGTTCACAGTTTTTATGCTGCTCAAAATAACTGACACCCATTGACTCCATGTAAACTATTGGGTAAATTTAAAACAGAAAACTAAGATCAGCTCTGCTCTTCTCCGAATCTCAGAACTATGATGGCCTCGTGGTTAGATCTGCAACCAAGGTAACAGCTGATGTCATCAATGCTGCAAATAATCTCAAAATTATTGGAAGAGCTGGGACCGGTGTGGACAACGTAGATGTTCCTGCCGCCACCAAAAAGGGCATTATTGTCATGAAGTAAGTCTCCAGTTTAAATGCAGATTTGGTTCACTGTGCAGTTCCAGTATTAACTTTACTATATAACTGTTTTTTTCTGCAGCACGCCGAGTGGCAACACGATCAGTGCTGCTGAGCTAACATGTGCTCTGCTCATGAGCCTCTCAAGGCAAGATGAGTCATGTCATTTCTGAACAATTGCCCACAAGCTCTGGGGTTTTATTTGAAGTGCAGTAATATTCCATTATTATGTTGATCTGTTTTCAGAAATGTGCCACAAGCAGCAATGTCAATGAAGCAAGGGAACTGGGATCGCAAGAAGGTAAACGCATTTTGGCTTGCTCTCCAGTGGGCTGTATGAACGGCTGTTTGCACTGGGAGCATCAAGTCATTACTGTTGCATCGTTGGCTCCATTGTCCACCCAGTTGTGAATAATCAGATGGGACACTTGGATCTGTGTACTTTTGGATTTTTGGGGGTGGGTCATTGTTTTGCTTCCGATTTTTCAGTTCATGGGCGCAGAGCTGTACGGCAAAGTGCTCGGAATAGTCGGACTTGGAAGAATAGGAAAGGAGGTCGCCTCAAGGATGCAGTCATTTGGCATGAAGGTCAGCACATGATTGCATAATGCCTGCTCACTGTTACTCAGTTACTGCGATATTTAAAATAAAGAGACCTAATGCGATGACAGGTTGTTTTCTCCTCATCAGACTATTGGCTATGATCCAATCACTCCTCCAGAGGTGTCAGCCAGCTGGGGGGTGGAGCAGATGTCTCTGGAGCAGCTCTGGCCCCAGTGTGACTACATCACTGTCCACACTCCCCTGTTGCCCTCTACTCTTGGTGAGCTAAGCACCAATCATTTGTTGGTCGATTATAGCAGTGTAGCTAAGTGCATCAGCAAGATGTGGAATTTTTCTTTTTGATGTGCCCAAGGTCTGCTTAACGATAAAAGCTTTGCCAAGTGCAAGAAAGGCGTAAAGGTTGTGAACTGTGCAAGAGGGGGCATCATCAATGAGGAGGCTCTGCTCAGAGCCTTGGAGTCTGGACAGTGTGGAGGAGCAGGCCTAGATGTCTTTGTGGAGGTAAGAGGGCAATCAAATTGATCGATTTGTTTTTTCATCAATTAAAGGGATGTTACTTAATTTTCAAGTTGTATTTATGTTTTTGGCTACAGGAGCCACCTAAGAACCACTCACTGGTGGAGCATCCCAACGTCATCAGCTGCCCTCACCTGGGAGCCAGTACGAAGGAGGCTCAGGCTCGCTGTGGGGAGGACATTGCCCTGCAGATTGTGGACATGGTGAAGGGAAAGAACTTGGTCGGAGCAGTAAGTCCTTCATGCTCTTCTTGATACTATCTTTAAAAAATAACTTCTCAGACCAGAGTTATTGCTGAAGGGCTACTGAAGTGATTATTTGGCAGATTTGTGTAAAATGAATCGCTAAAGGAGCCCAAAATTTCAACAAATCAGACCTCTCATCCCCACAGTGATCTGTACAGGAAGTAGTGGACTGTTTTACAGACTGTAGTGCAGCAGGTGAGACGAAAACAGGAACCTAGTGGATATCATGGCAGTGGTTCTCAGCTTTCTTTGTTAAGCCAGGCTTTCTGCTTCGGGTTGTGTCCACACTTGCCATAAAGTGGGAATTTAACGCATCATTTCACTTTTCATCTACACAAAATGGACAGAATAAATCAAGTATTATCAGATAAGCAGGTGATTACAAAGCTGTGAAGAATATAAAACTGCAGCACTGTTTCTGAAAATAAGACAAGCGATCGATACTGGCTGAAAACCGTCAGTGTCATGAACTCGTGAGTTCAATTTTTCTTTATTTTCTTTTACTCGATGTGCCCTCAGTGCTGCAGTTTATTTTGAATATAACAGCTGCACGTTGAACATCTGGAGCTTTAAAACTGATATACTTGTTTGTTTGTTGGTTTGCTTTGTACAGAAAACATAAAGCAAACAGTGGTGATACATACAAAGAAACAGAGACTTAGCAGGAAATAGTATCAGTAGATAATATAATTTGATCCCATTTAGACAGTTACTTTTATTTAAATAAGTAAAAGAATGATTTTGTAACAGATTTGAAACTGTTCTCCTTGTGCAGGTAAATGCTCAGGTCTTGGCTAGCACGTTCTCCCAGGAGTCGCAGCAACTGATTAAACTCGGAGAAGCCGTTGGAGCCGTTCTTCAGTCTTTCAGCGCGTCGAAGAAGCCATTCAGTCATGTTCAAATCACTACTCAAGGTAACATTTCTGGTTTAACCAGTTTTTCTGTAATCAAGCGACCTCAAGCAAAGTTCATCTCATAGGAAGGAAAAATTCTAGGAAGCAGTTTTTCCTCCCTCTGCTGGTGTCATAGTGAAACAGTCCAATCAATCATGTGGGTTTCTGAGCTATTGTAGGAAAATAATTTCTTTTGTCTTTTTTTTTTATAAAGAAGCTTTTACTTTAAAATATTTTGCCTGCAATTAGAAGCCTTTTGCACTCTGTTCTACAAAACAGGGGATTGCATGAAGTCCTCCACTCTTTACATGACTTCAGCTGTACTGGTGGGTTTACTCAATCATGAATCAGGATGTTGCCCGAACCTCATCAACGCGATGAGCTTAGCAAAGGAAACTGGAATCACGGTACACCGTCAATTTATTCTGGCAAATACAACATGAGAAAAACAAGTGGAATAGATGTGAAACTAATCTTTTTCGTTTATCTGAACTTCTTCAGGTTTACCAGGCCCACTGTGCATCCGCCGGGGTCGCTGAAGGCGTGTGTAAGGTGGAGATTGTGGCCAATGGCTGCAGCTACAAAGCCAGCGGTTCAGTTCAAGGCGGAGTGCCTGTCCTCCTGGAGCTGTGCAACAGTGTGTTCAGACAGCCCATCTCTCTCACTGGAAATCTGCTGTTCTTTAAAGCCCCTGCAAATCCTCAACTCCTGTCCTCACTGGCTGGTAAGAAAATGTAGACATCAAAACTGTAATCTGTCAATATAAAAGTTGGACAAAGAGCCGTTTGGCCATCGTCATTTTGTCTTGATGTCTGCTCAATCATCCAGGTAAGAAAATCCCAAAAAGTCTATCGTCATTCTTGAAATCGAACGGTGGGTTTCACTAAGAAAATGAGGGACGCTGCACTTCAAACAGTAGTGACATATCATTCAAAGGTAGCCATAGCTCAATGAGTGACCTCTATTATCTGTTTGACTGCGGATCGCAATATACAAAACAACATGAAAGCATGGATCCATAATGTTTTGCATCGGTGGTTCAGGCTGCTGGCGGTGTAATGGTATGGGGAATATTTTCTTGGACCTATGTGTATCAACTGTCAGTATTGTTGCTTTGTTGCTGACCATGTCCATCCCCCTATGAACACAGTGTACCTATCTTCTGTTGGATGTTTTCAGCGACACATCTCAGAGTTTAGATTATTTCAAACTGGTTTCTTGAACAAGACAGTGATTTCACTGTACTCAAATGGCCTTCACAGTCATCAATCTCATTGCAGTAGATCAGCTTAGGGACGTGGTGGACGCATAGATGTGCTGCCAACAAATCTGCAGTTGTATCAATATGGGCTACCATCTCTGAGGGTTTGTTTCAGCACCTGTTTGAATCCATGCAACAAAGTATTAAGAGAGAAAAAGCAGGTCCAACCCAGTACTGTCATAGTGTACCTAATTATTGCATTAGAGTCGCCACCTGCTGGAAATTAGAAAGAATGCACAAACACTCCCTCATTGTATATTCAAATGTATATTCAACGTTAACAGTCAGTTACTGAGAAGTTTCTTTTTCAGTCTTTTACAAATTAACTTATGACTTCCATTAGTTCCATCAGTTTTAGAGGCGAAGGCAGTAACCGTTAACACAATATAAAAACAGAATTGTTTCTCACTTCAGAACAATTAAATGGAACGTTTAGGTTGGTGGTAGATATTTTGCATGTGTGTTAAACCGTGTTTATGAAAACAAAGCATGCATTCTTGTTGTTTTTCCCCAACTGCTTCTTTACGCACATTTGTTTTTGAGTTTGAATTTAGATGAAAGCTGGCACTGAGTTATGAGACCTAAATTGCAGCCTTCACCAATGCTTGTTTTCTTTCAATTCACACCTATTTTCTCTCTTCAATTGTTCTTTGTTTAGGAGTGTTGGCCACAGAAGGAGTGGAGATTGAGTCTTTCAGTGCTCCTGCAGACCGCTCTGGGGATCTGTGGTATTGTGTGGGGGTGTCCTCTCTTTTGAGAGATCTCAGTGCCTTGAACTCCGTGGTGAAGGATGCAGCGCAGCTCAGCTTTTAAACGACAGCGCAAAGCACTTACAGAGTCACTGAATAGCATTCGCCATGTAACACTTTCAGGAGCGTCTAATATAAATGATCCGGTCTTTGTGTTTACAGCTAACAACTTGTTCAGACGTTGCAGTTTAAAACCTGCATTTTCATAACATTCCAGTGTTTAGATGTTTTTACTAACTTGAAGTAGAAATGAAATAAAAGTGTTCGTTGTACACTGCTCAGTTTGCTGTTTGATCATTTTAAAGAAGACTTTTTAATTTGAATTCCTCATATTCTAAGGGGACTTCACCACACAGCTGGAGTTCAGTACAACAGCCCTGCAATAAGTCCTCTATTAAGCTGTTAAGTGTGTGATTTGTGTCAGTTCTATGGTTATTTTGCCCCATTGTTATTAATATTTGGTAAGATTACACAGTAAAGGGCTGCACAACACATCCCAGAGCTGATGGCAGAAAGCCGCTTTGCAAGTTGTATAAGCAAGCAACAACAACAACTTTTTATTTTTTCACATGTAAATCTGTTTCTTTAGCATCATGGAAATCTCACTCACTTTGGATAATCTCATCTCACTACTGTCCACTTCTCAGTAAGAGTACATTTCAGCTCAGTGTCTCAAAACAGAGTATCTAGAACCAGATATTCATTTATATTTTATGTAGACTTTCAGCTCATGATTAGCTATATCAGTCCTACCACATGCAGTGCATATGCACAGTTCTGTGAATCCTTAAGCAAAGACATATTTTACTCCAGGATCCTAGAAAACAACAGTGGATGCTACAGTATAAATAAATAAATAGATAGATTAAATAATGGAATCGTTGCATGAAAAACTTAATTCAGTCTTTGTCATCTGCCTAATCAGTCATGTAGTTAGTCTATGTAAGCGCTGTGGGTTGTGTTAAATGTCAGACACAGCAGTCCTTCTGCATCCATACATCTGATGAGGATTTGAAGCAAACATTTCACATTTGGATCGTTCACTCTTTAACGACCTGTTGCCACTGATTTTCAATAGTTTTGATGTAATTTTGCATACCTCAGCCTTTTCTTCCTCATTTCCCTTCCTCAAAAACGATTTCTTGACAGCCACCTTTTCATTGAGGGGATTTCTAATGTCACCAGTAGATGATAAACTGGAGGACCTGTGTCAGGTCTTTGCTGTTTATTTTCCCACCCCTTCTTTCTTATTATGCCTCTTTATTCCCTCGTCTTTCTAAAGAACATGACTTTTAGATACTGTTCATCTGCTGAAGACAATTTTACACGTCCCCACACATACAGTGTTAAATAAAGCCGGTTATAATGTTGTAACAAAAGACTCCAATTAATTTTCAACGTTTAATTACTGAGATATTTTTACCTCGGTTGGCTTAAACACAGTTAAACAATAGAATAAATTCACGAATAAAATCAAGCATTGAACTAAAAAGAAAAGAAACAGAAAGTCGCAAGAAAGGTAGCTTTTTTTTAATGAACATTTATGCAAAACAGTTGCCAATCAAATCGCTCTCACTTGGCCATTAAGTTAGCACCATCATCCAGTCAGCACCGCTGTCCACTTTAATTCAGCATTAAGCGTTATACTTTCAACAGACACAGTCTGTTACTCTATTACTTTGTAAAACCAGGTGGGACAACAAACAATCTCTCTTGAAAAAAAAAAGTTTTTTTTAAATGCTCTGTTATTACATTAGTCCTTATGTAGTAATATTGTTTCATTATATGAATTGCTGAGATTAACACATATTCCGTCTCCCTGAATCTGCAGCCCTGTGCTGTTAATCCGCGTTAGGATTAGCTAAAGCCTTTACTGCACAGGAATTGAGCTCAGAATACCATGGCAACGCCAAGAATGGTGAACACATGAATGGACCAGTGCAATGACTTCTTCTTCTTCGTCGTAATCCCTTTCTTCTTATTGTGCCCTAGTAAAAAGCGACGCTCATTTGTATACGATTTGTATTCTGTTTGCGCCTGCTGGGTGCACAGAAAATGTGCCGTCCGTGAGCGCGTCACGAGACTGTGGATGGATGGAGGTTATATTTAGACTCTGAGAGAAAACGGCGGGGTTGGGTGATTCCTCTGAAGGAGTTTTGTCAAGGACCCGCTGTTTGAGAATACAGGAGAGGAGAAGAGAGCAGCAGCAGGAGGAGGGGGTTATGGACGCTGCGCACAAATACCAAAATAGGATCGAGCTGCCTGCCTGCCTGCCTGCGACCGTCCTTCGTGAGCTAAATTGAGGCTCATGTGTGGTGGAGACGGGAGAGCTTGAGGACAGTGTGGAAAGAGAGAAAGAAAAAAAGCGAGAGTCATTCATGGAAATAGGGTGAGTTGTAATCATGCAGTGTGTCTGCGTAAATGTGGAGACTCTTATATGACCAGTCACACTGCAATTAATTATAAATGGGAATGTGACGCCTCGGTATTGCTTTGATGTTTGCCAGCCCACTATGTGTGTGTGTGTGTTTGGCTGGCATTTGACACATACTTTCTCTCTCTCTCTCTCTCTTCTAGATATCATGTCACATAAAAAAAACGAAATCTACACATATGACTTCTGTGATAGTGACCATCCGGCAGAGCTCCTGGATGCGCTCAGGCACTTCTACATTAGCGGCTTGTTTACCGACGTCGCGCTGCAGTGTGGCGAGTCCGGACAGGTGTTTCACTGCCACAAGGCGCTGCTGTCAGCCCGCAGCTCCTATTTCAAAGTCATGTTTACAGCTGACATGAAGGAGAGATCAAACAGCGTCATCAAACTGAGCGGCATAGACTACGGGGTGCTGGGTGCTCTGGTGGACTATGTGTACACTGCTCAGGTGTGCATCACTGAGAGCAACGTGCAGAGCCTGCTGGAGGCTGCAGACCTGCTGCAGTTCGTTTCTGTGAAGCAAGCATGTGAGGAATTTCTCATTCGCCTCCTGGATGTGGACAACTGCCTGGGCATGCACGCTTTCGCTGAGCTGCACTTGTGCCCTGGGCTGGAGAGGGAAGCCCGCAGAGTGATGCTGAGCAGGTTCCCGGAGCTCATTCAGCAGGAGGAGTTCCTAGATCTGCACCCTGAAAAGATGAGAGAAGTCTTGGCTGTACAGAGCCTCACTGTGCAGAAAGATGAAGTGTTGATAGATGCTGTCGCCACATGGGTAAACCATGACTTAGATAATCGCATACACCACGCTTCAATTATGCTACACGCCATCCATCTGGATCTGGATGAGATTTACTTTAAGGCCACATTAGACGTGTATAGACAGTACTTAAAGAAGAATGATGGGAAATTGAAATCTATAATCATACAGGCTTTAAGGTCAAATGGAAAAGAGATACCCGCGCCTAGAAAAATGTCTGCCAACATGTATATCATTGGAGGGTACTATTGGCACCCTCTTTGTGAAGTTCACATCTGGGATCCTATCAGCAACACATGGGTGCAAGGAAAGGACATGCCCGACCATGCAAGAGAGAGCTACAGCGTCAGTTTACTTGGTGCAAATATCTATGTGACAGGTGGCTACAAGTCGAACACTGTTGAGGCCCTGGACACCGTTTCAATTTATAACTGTGACTGTGATGAATGGACAAAGGGCTGCCCCATGATTACAGCGAGGTACTACCATTGCTCTGTGCCGTTGCACGGCTGCATCTATGCCATCGGAGGCTACCGGGGAGGAGCTCCTGAACGAGACACTGAATTTTATGATCCTTTAAAAAAGAAATGGTTCCCTGTGGCCAAAATGATCCAAGGTATGCTGAAATATTAGGCTTGTACTATCTCCAGGGTTGAAATGAGGAGAAGGATATGAATAAATGAAGGCAGAGAAAGCAGTTTCACCACAAGGTCCATTTAGTGGAGTTTTATGAGTTCTTTATGGGCTTCTTCTTTATCATATAGGATGAAAAGCTTTGGTTTAATAAAACACATGGTCAAAATACCATCTGAGGATGAAGATCGTGTGATTTTTGACTTAAAGCTCCTGAGCAGCTCGTACATGGAACTTGTTGTTTCTAAGTTCAAGAATAAGCATTAAAATTAAATGTCATTATATTTTTTTCAAACAGTTTAATTGACAATCCTTTTTGTGACTCTTACCATTATAGTAGCAGCTATTTATTACATATTATCCACAACAACAACAAGCCGACAGAGTTCACATTAAGACTTGCATCCACCACCCAAAGGGAGTGTGCAGACAGCTAACATTACAGCTCAGCTGAAGGAGACATGATTAATGTTTAGATAGTGTCACACTGCTTTTCAGCATGGGTAGAAGAACTGTGGGGGGTATAGCTTAGCAAATAATAGAGTAGTTTATAAATTAAACTGCTTAAAACAAGATTTGCAGATTTTTGAATGACTAGGCCACAGTTTCTGAATCTGATAGAGCTGATATTTGCTAATCTGAACAACTCACATCGAAATGATCCAGATGGATTAATGGAAAAACATGTAAATATGATATTGGGTCAACTGTCCCTTTGAACTGTGCATATATATAAAACTTTGTATGAATCAAGGGATAAAACACATACTTAAGATATAAGTTTTTTTTTAAGTGATAGACAGTTTAGACTGTTCAAGTGATGCTTATGATCTCTGCTTTCTTTGAAGGTGTAGGAAATGCTACTGCATGTGTAACAGGAGATAAAATCTATGTAACTGGAGGTCATTATGGCTACAGAGGAAGCTGCACCTATGAAAAAACACAGGTGTACAGACCAGATGTCAACGAGTGGAGCATCATTACAATAAGTCCCCATCCAGGTATGCATGCGAAAGAAGACCAAACAGAAGCATAAGTATATATTAAATTCTGTTTTCTAAGGTGAAATCCTCTCATTTCAGAGTACGGGCTGTGTTCTGTGTCTCTCAACAACAAGCTGTACGTAGTGGGTGGACAGACGACGATTGCCGACTGCTACGACATAGAGAGAGACGAGTGGAGGCCGATTTCTGTGATGAAGGAGAGGAGGATGGAGTGTGGGGCCGTGGTAATAAATGGTTGTATTTACGTAACAGGTGGATACTCGTACTCCAAAGGGACTTACCTTCAAAGCATTGAGAAATACAACCCTGAGCTGGACTCGTGGGAGATAGTGGGGACTCTCCCCAGCCCGACCAGGTCACATGGCTGTGTTTGTGTTTATGGTGTTTAGTGACACAAATCTTTGTGTACTGATAATTTTGTGCCAAATGGATCTAACATTGACTTCATTGAAGAAAGCCAATATTCCACACTTCATATTTATCTCACAGCATGTCATCCTGCACCAGATCCTTTAGGAAGCTATTTGCCAAACTGTGAATATAGTGATGAATACCAGCTTTTTATACAAAACTCAGGGGCCTAATGTTGAGCGTTTTTTGTTTGCTTAAATGTTTGTTTAAAATAGACCAAAAAAAATGCAAAAAAAGAGAAGATGACATTTTATAATCTAATAAGTATTATTTAAAAATCACACTACAAATAGACTTTTATTAGTAGAAGTGTACCAGGTTGTACCTTGATTAAATAAAGTCCTACAATGCTAACTGAGTTCTGTTTGAGTTCAGTGAATTTTATGGAGTTATGAAATTTCTTTGGCACTTCATTTGTTATATCTGTTAAACTGTTTGTTAACACAAATATTTAATCAACCAGTCACATAGCTGCAATTCATTGCATTTAAGCATGTAAACATGGTCAAGATGATTGAGTGAAATTCAAACTGAATGGGGGAAAAAAGGTGATTTAAGTGACTTTGAACGTGGCATGGTTGTTGGCATTTCAGAAACTGCTAATCTACTGGGTTTTTCCTATACCTCTAGGGTTTACAAAGACTGGTTCAGAAAAAAAGATGTCCAGTGAGTGGCCATTGGCACGTTGAAATTACTGATCCAAGACATCAGAGGAGAATGACCAGACTGCTTTGAGGAGTTAGAAAGGCAACAGTAACTCAAATAACCACTTAAAGCAGATGGGCTGATTTGGTAGCAGAAGACCAGGGTGCCACTCCTGTCAGCTAAGAATAGGAAACAGGCTACAATACCAACAGACTCACCAAAATTTGGACAAAATATGATTGAAAAATACTGCTTGGTCTGATGAGTCTTGATTTCTGCTGCAACATTTGGATGTAAGGGTCAGAATTTTGCAAAAACAACAACATTAAATCATGACTTCATCCTGCTTTTGAACAAAGGTTCAGGATGGTGGTCTTGCAGTATGGGGAATATTTTTCTTGGCGCACTTTCAGCCTCTTAGTAGCAACAAAACATTGTTTAATCACCACAGACTTCCTGAGTATTGTTGCTGACTATGTCCATCCCTTTATGACCACAGTGTACCCATCTTCTGATAGATCCTTCCGGCAGGATAACACTCCATGTCACAAAGCAGGAATAATCTTAAACAGGATTCCTGAAAATGACAGTGATCGCACTATATTCAAATGGGCCTCAACAGTCACCAGATCTCAATTCAACAGAGCACTTTTGAGATTATGGTGGAAATCTGCAGCAACTGTGTGATGCTATCATTCCAGCATGGACCAAAATCTCTAAGGAACATCTACAGCACCTTAGTCCTTAGTGAATCCATGACACAAACAAACATAGGGTACAGCACTGTACCTAACCTTTACCTAATAAAGTGACTGGTGAATTTATATAACAGATGCATAAATATTTACATAAAAAAGAAAATAAACAACAACAACAACAATAACAACAACAACAATAACAACAACAACAACAACAATAATAACAATAACAACAACAACAATAATAATAATAACAATAATAATAACAACAACAACAACAATAATAATAAAAAGCACAAAGAATTTGCAGCTGACCAAACACACACATCCACAGATATGCAATAACAACATAGTATTTTATTCTTTTTATCTTATCCTATTTCATTGTTTTTCCAAATGTTGCTGCTGTAACTTTGCACTGTCCACTTTCTGCTGTGACACAACCAATGTTCCACATGTGGGATTAGTAAAGAGTTGTCTAATCTGAAATTAAAATAATAAAAAAGTGTAGCTGCATTACATTTTTTTAAGTAGGAAGAGGAAAATATTGATTATAATAGCAGTCTTTTCCCAAACTTAGGTGAGTGGCATCCATAAAACAATAAAAAATACAGTGTGGATGTCACCCGAAGCGAAGTCAGAAAAGAGGCAAAATTATTTGAAGCTAATGAAATGTCAGCCTTGATAAAAGTCTGACTTTCCTTAGAGGGCACAACAATCGGTGCAAACGAAGTCATGCTATAATCATTTTTTAAAATATACACAGGCCACTAAAAAAAACAAAAACAAACTAACTAAAAAAAACCCCAAAAACATAAAATTTAAAGCCATGATTAGAACCACAGCGGCATCTTGTGGTTGTGTTATA
Organism: Hemichromis elongatus; assembly: GCA_015108515.1. Lineage (NCBI taxonomy): Eukaryota > Metazoa > Chordata > Actinopteri > Cichliformes > Cichlidae > Hemichromis > Hemichromis elongatus. Next base: position 2,957 of record VUQR01013695.1, on the reverse strand, counting down.
TTATCGCTGTTTATAATACAAGTATCAAACTTACACAGTGTTCGCATAAATATGTCACTTAGCAAAAAACAGAAAACAAATTCAGGCTTGGGAATCTTACTGTGCTTGAAAAAATGCACATATATCAGTTTGCTTAAACCTTTAAATAAAAGGTAACGTCGTATAATGTTTTAAAAAAAAGTGCAATCTGGCTAAGCTTGATCAATTTAACAATCAATTCATTTAAACATTGTCCACTGTTAGATTAAGTGTCTTTGTTTTAATTGTTTGATTACCCAAATTTGTACTAGGGAAAATTATTCCAAAACACCAGCACGTATACATAATGAAAAAGACCAAGATCTTCTGCTGCAAGACTCAAACTGCAAGAGGAACTTGCGCGAACATGAGATCTTTTTTGGTCCTCGGTGGGCTCCGTAGCACGCAGTTCCACAACGTGTGAGCAGCGAAGTAAGGACTGCGTTGGTTTGAACAGCTTAAACGACTTCTAGCTGCGATTCATTATGTAAGTGCAACTTTTAATGAATGTGCAAACAATGTTTAAGGCTTTTATGTTACCCAGGGAGTGTTTTATAATGTTACTTAAGAACAGACTGGATTTTCTTCCAGCGGGGTTAAACAGCGTGCTGCAGCTAGAACGGTGTTAGCGGAATGGCAGTGACTACTTTAATTTATATACAAAAGAGGCAATTCACGCACTAACAAATCACGTTATTGATTAAAACATGTTCTGTCAGTATGGATAGATTAATAAGAAGCTGCTTTTGTTGTGTTGACGCTAAGCGTGGCCCGTGTACTGAAAGAGCTAAGCTAACAGGTTAGCCATGGAGCTAGATGAGCCTGTAGTTGATTAAGATGAATGAAACACGTTCGTTTCGTCCTGTGATGTACTACAACTCACAATTTTAGTTTTAGGTTCCCTTAAATCTGGACATCTATCTGAAGGCGTGTATATAAATGTAAATATATAGCTACTAAATGTTATTTTAACGTGTACATAACTGTTCAACTGCATTAAGTTATTAATTTGTTTATTATAATTAAGTCTAAAAGATGGTTCCTATATGGCCTTGGAGCTAGCTGCGCTGTTCTCAGTACAGCAAAGGGGAATAGAAGTTTCTGTGTTTACAAACAAAAAATATCAACAAATATAATAGTTATAAGGGTGAAAAGCACCTTTCCCCATTAAAATGGTTCAGGTTGCTTAAACCTGGCAGTTTTTTGTTTTTAGTCATTGTTTACCTCCTGTTTAAAACATTTGTCTCATAGTTTATTTTTAATCCAGATTTTATTCCTTTTAATCTTTAATTATTAATTTATTAGTAAAACCAAAATCTAAATTGATTCTCCAATAAGAGTACATCTTAATTTGTAAGGTTATCATAAAGGATTTTATATATGTGTGTGTGTGTGTGTGTCCAGTCTGTTTTAAAACTTATAACGATCAAGAATTTGGATAAGTGAATTGAAATTGTATTAAATATAAATATTGTGAATGACCTCACCTGCAGTACCTCCACAGCCCAACAGAGGGCAGCGACCCTTAAGTTGGGAATCTGCCATTAATATATAATTTGCAGTTAATACAGAAAAGCTCCTCTGTGACAAACTAAAGATGGAAAACATTTTTTTCTTCATATATAACATGAAAACATAAAATCTTTTGAAATCTCATTTTGTAAGATGTTTTTAATTTAAATATTTGTTATAAACATCAGAGAAATCTCTTAACTCAGGACAACACCTTTCATTTTGCTTTGGTTTTTCTATGCAGAACAAAAATGGCAGAAAGTCAAGAAGAGATGTCTCCACTGGAGGCGAAAGTGGTGCGACAGATCGAGGTATTTGCAATTTAAAATTTAAACTCAGAATTTGGCATTTACCCGGTAAATTTGGTCCTGATTTTGCTGTAAATTATTCCTACCCAGTACTACTTTGGCGATCACAATCTTCCAAGAGACCGGTTTCTCAAAGAGCAGCTGCAGGTCGATGATGGATGGGTGACTTTGGAGACGATGCTTAAATTCAACAGGTTTGTTTATTTCTCTTTAATGCGTTACCTGTCAAATACTTATTATATTTATTTTAATCTCCATTTTGGGCTTTCATTCAGTTACCTGTGCTTTTTTTATTGAGATTTGCCTCGAAGCTTTTTGGGTGTGTGTGTCTGCTAAACTGAAGAATGTAAGGGCTGTTTAAAAGTCCAGGTGCTATCTTCAGTTTGTTCAACTTGAAGATTACTATTCAGATCTACTGATGTACTTACTTGTATTTACTGATTGATGAGAAGTGTCTTTAACTTGAGATTTTTAGCTGATTGCATTGTGTCTGCAACTAACAAATTCAGGACTTGAGGTGTTGTTTAACATTATGAGACGCTGCAATAAAATCCACTTTGTAAATTTGTTAATTAATATTCTTTCACTGTGAAATTGTATATACCTGTGGAGTATATTTGTTGGTTGCTTATATTAGACACTTTAGAAAACAGATTAGCCAAATAATATTGCTTTTCACAACTCAGCATTAAACACTGCGCTTACCTTCTGTGCAGTGCAGTCTAAGGCTACGTTCACACTGCAGGCGAAAGCGCATCAAATCCGATTTTTTTGACCCTATGCGAGCCATATCCGATCACGTTATGACAGTGTGAACAGCACAAGTCCGATATTTTCAAATCCGATCTGGGTCATTTTCGTATGTGGTACTGAATCCGATACATATCTGATGTTTTAGAAAGCGACTGCTGTTTGAACGGTCGTGTCGCATTAAATCCGTCGTTTACGTCACTGACACGAGACAGACGCCGATTATCAGCGCCGGAGAAAACAAACAAGAAAGCGTGGCGGCGGAAACTGGAGACGGAGCGAGTCAATGGACAGAAACTGAAGTTTTGGACTTGATTAGCACACGGGGAGACAATTCTATTCAGGGTCGTATCGTAACCGGCCTGTGCG
>VUQR01013693.1:0-16011 GCA_015108515.1 Hemichromis elongatus | reverse complement strand
CTCACTGATGCACAGTGCTGCTTCATGACGGCATCTGGGGGACCTTCAGCCAGCAACCGGCCATGTCGCATGAGACCAACCTGTAGGATGGGGAAAAGAAAGAAGAGACGCTAAAGCGCTTAGAAAGGTTCTCTTTTTAAAATGAGACTTAATTTTTTTCTTGGCAATTATTTATTTAGTTATATATAAATAAATAGGGTACTAATAAATAATTATCTATTTATAATTAAATTATTTAGTTAGTTATAGATAAATAATTGATATGAGTGAATGCAAATTAATTAACCCTGTAAAATAGCGAAAACCTAACACACAGACACACACACACACTGAAAGTTGTTAAATGTGTGGCTCTTATCTTCTGTGAAAGAAATGCTAAATATGTATTCTTGTCTTCCTGGAAATCCAAAGTGTATTGCATACATCTGCCAAAATAAGCTAAAGTTGTATAAGAGAGGTATATCAGGATAAGCCAAACAGTGGATTTGTTAGCCATCTACAAAATAGCAAACTTCTTGTTATTCTGTTGTGTGTGAATGGCACTCCTATCCTATTAGTCTTTTTTAGTGGGTCAAACGTGGCTAAACAAAGGCTGCAGTTGCTACCCGATCAGAGTTTATTTATTCTACCAGAAGAAGCATGTCGACATGGTAAAAGCTCATTCCTCAGCAGTGGAGTGATGCATTGTTGCACTGGGTTCTCTGTCAGTTGACATACTTCTGTCAACGTATCATGAAAACAGAAACAAATAAGCCCATCTTCTTCAGTCACTGAATGTGACACAGATATTGTTTTAAGTGAAAATGGAGACACGGCTGAGAAGACTAAGTGGACAGACTGGTTTTAGTGGAGACTTTCTGGATCTAGGTTATAGTGATTGTGCCACAGATAACGTGCTTGAACTTTGTGACAGTAAAAGACTGATCTACATATTTTCTTTCAGTAGGAAGAATTTACTCAACTACATGCTTTGTAAACAGCTTTTAAATCTTTAGGCCAGGCTGAAATAAAATCAAAATGCACAACAAGACGTAAAACATTACACCTGGTAAATGGTGCATGAAATATTAGTTCTAAAATGTGAGGCAATTGTATGCCCCTGCCAACAAGCTGGGTAGATTACATTCATATCTGGCCCACCGTTGCCTTCTGACGTAAAAATGTTATCCCTACATCGTTTTATCTTATCATAGCAGAGAGTTTTAGGTATATATGGTACATAACAATAGGTTTGATTGGGTCACGGTAATGTTGACTTCAAATTCTGGTCATTCCTCAGTTTCAGAACATTTGGAGCTCTTTACTCCTGAGTGAGACCTGTGCCAAGCCACCAACACCACCTCTGACTCTGGAGTTCCTACCAACGCAAAACTCCTACTTGACCTTCTATTGCCCTTGCTTTGTGATGAATTTACAGTCATGTGAAAGTGAAAGCTAGAAAACTCCGGAAAAACAATGTAATTAAGAGAGTAAGTAGCAGCCAAGCGCAGCCAGTCAAATAAACTTGATTGACTGATTAGCAAATGTGACCACCTCTATGACAGACCAAAGTGGAGATGTTCAGCCATAATGCACAACACAACATTCAACACATGAACACAAATACAGCATACATACTATCAACCCAGTAGTGGAGGGGCAATGAAATAAAATATGGCCCAAATTCGCTCATACAATGGGACAATCATCCCAAGAACAGCCAATGACTAAAAGAATGGCTGAATGAGAAAAGAACAAAGATGTTGCAACGACCCAATCAAACTCCAGAGTCCATGTTTAAAGAAACATGGGCATCATCATGTCAAACATGTTTTATACTGTTGTGTAGAGCTATTAACGGTACACTGGTGGTATAAGTATAGTTTTATGTATGAAGCTCTTGTTTGACTCTTTGTTTCACACTTGTGGTTACACGAGCAACTGGGTAAACCTCTCCAGCCCAATTTATTGATCAGCTCATTGCAACACAAAGATAGAGACAGTGAAAACCACACGCATTCTCAAATCTGCTCTTTTTCTTTTACATTTCCTTACCAGCAGCTTTAGCTTTAGAAAACCTTCCAAATCCAGACTTTCCCCAATCTATTTCCACTCTTTGAGTTAATTTCAAACTAAATGGGATCAATATTTTTACAAATTCATTGCACAAATTTATGTCATGCAAACTAAATTTCATAGGCTACGCACAAGCAAAAATGATGCCTGTGCCTAAATCAGGAGTATAAACTTTATACTGAAAAATGTGGTTTTACAGACTTTATATTCAAAGGAGATTACTGTTAAAACAATGAATGAACTCAGTGAATGGATGGATTTGTGCTGAGCCAAGCATTAGTTTAACTATGAGTGAAATATGTTGTAAATATGAGGAGCTAAAGTCTGGAAAGCCCTGCTGACCTTTAGAATGACTCTACTCTATAAGCCTTATGGCTTACAAAGGGATGACAGCCGTGTGTCACTGCCTGGCTTTCAGTTCTCTCTGTTTTCTTTATAGCACCTGGATTTGTTTGTTGACAGGGTGGAGTTCAGAGTATGCAAAGTCTTAAGCACATATTTCATTCTTCTGTTGCAAAGGTTCAACTTCCAGGCCAAACAGCCATTTATTCTTAACTTTAACATAAAAGTATTCTTGTGTTTTTCCTACAGATAGGAGAACCTTGACTGAACTTTAGATTCAAGAAAATCCAAAAAGTACAAAGGATTTATAGAGTAACGAACGAAACAGGAATAACAAAAAAAAAGAAGCATGAGGAACTTGAGAAACAGAAAAACTGACAAAAGAAAAGACGCACCCAGGTGTGAAAGCTAGTGGACAAACAGTCGCAAAGGCGGGAAAGGAAATAACGCACAAAGTAAAACCACAATGAAATGTAGAAAAATAACTGTCAGAAACAGGAAACAACAACAGACCAGTATCAAAGACTAAAATTAAAAAATATGGGAGAGACAAGGAAAGAAGGCAGAGAAAGGGGGAAATCAAATAAAAACTAAGGAACAGAGGGGGATTGTGACTGTAACCCAATTTAAACGAAACATACTATAAGCATCATGCCAGGAGATGGCTGGTATTACACCGTCATCATCTCCCGCCTGAAACTTCCAAGTTATTATTGCTTTTTAAGCAAATACAATCACAAGTAAATTATCATCAAGTATGTTTTTGTTCCGGGGGGGGGGATTTTTGGTGTTTTAGTCATCGTTTATTTATTTATTTCAAGTACTTTTCATAAAATGGTAAATGGTATAACACTTATATAGCACCTTTCTACTCAAGCTGAGCACTCAGAGCTCTTCCTGCTACAAGGCTCATTCCCCCAATCACACACACAATCATACAATACTTTTATTTATGGTTAAGCACATTTTAATAACATGATGCATAACATGCATAACATGATCTGTGCATCTAACGGATGGACAGATCACGCGGATGTTTTAGGGCAACCCGAGATACTTTGATATGTGGATGGGATGAACTGGGGGACATTATAAATGAGTAAATGTCAACACTCTCCTTGTTTTTCTATGAGGAGTAAATCAGGACTTCACGTGTGCATGTGATGCTTTCCTCGACTGATTTTCTACTGAATAAGTTGCATTTACATATTTACATATGTGTATATATGGTATTCTGCTCACATTGTAACTTCTGTCGGTGCTGTGCTATTTGGAAACCGAATTTCCCAGAGGAACCCACCCGAGGGATTAATAAAGTTTTATCTTATCTCTTATCTTATCTTAGCTTATCTTATCATTTATCCATAATTTATGCACTTAACATGTTCACATTTATTTACACAACTTCTTAACTCACCACATTGGCTTGCCTGGCCTCTTCTATGTAGTGCGTGGTGATAATAACAGAGACTTTTCCCGTCTTCACAATCTCTACCAGGTGATGCCAGATCCTAGAAAGAAGACAGAAGAAATCCTTGAAACACTTGACCCACTCAGAAATGGAGTTTGCTTAAAAATCGCAGCTTTGCCAGCAACAGCTTCGCTGCCAGCCATCTGATCTTAAGAGGCTTTGTGGTTACGCAATCACACTGGAGTAACACACTCGGGGGGGTACAGTATGCTTTCACCAATGTTTGCTTATATATTATGAATGTGGGTGTAGACTTTATCACTTTTTATCTAAACTTTATTAAATATTAGCTATCTTGTTGAGTAAATAAGAGAGAGAATGTTAAATCCATGCAGAAGTCTTATTGTTAACTTTTGTATGTCTATATATAAAGATATAAAGATGCCTGTGGGCTCTCAAAAGAGAGGAAACTGGATAAACAGATATTTAATGATAATATAGGAAGGCACAATCTCCTCCCTTTAAGAAACCTTCATCTCATTGGCTGCTCCTTGCACACATAGGTTTTGAACTGAGTTATCTTCTTGCGTTCTATTGGCTTCTCTTTCCCAGAGTGTGTGTGGTCAAGTGTGTCTTGAGTCTTTAGGGGTGTGGCCTCCATTTGGTCCTGCATCTTTCTCAGTCAACCACTACTCACCTGATGCAAATGAGCCCAGGCTTGGCCTCACTTGTTGCCTGACTGCTCTGTCTACTGGTGGTGTTCCCTTCCTCTTGTTAGGTAAACGTTTTCCACTAGTCTTACCTTGGTTTGTCTCCCTGTGCGACAGATTGCACATCACCTCAGCTTCTCGGATTCTCTGCCTGTCCACTCACTGCCACTCACAGACTTGCCCCGTGCTCCCTGGACTTGCCCGCCAGCTCACTTGCCAAGCCTCTAGCACCACTGCATCTCAGCCTTCCACCTCAGGATTCCCCATTTCCCTCTTTGCAATTCTCTCTGACCTTTGTAGTGAAATCTGCAAACCTTTACTGAGTGGTGTCCTGCATTAGAGTCCTCAGCTTGGTTAGAGATAGCATTTATTGTGTTATTTATTGTATATATTTACAAAGAAATAACAAAGAAGTTTTTGTAAGGACTTTTGAAGGGATTGGAACTGGTGCACATGCCGGAGACTTTGTCATATTATATAACATTGATTTTAAAAAGTGAAAGTGATACATTCTTATAAATGTGTTAATTTGATGTCTTTTTTTTAAAGTTTATGATATTTTGCTAGCTGTGCATGACAGCAGGGTTTCTATTTGGCCCTTTGGGATCAACTACTTTTTCTTTTATTTCTCACTATGTGATAAATGAAAAGATCTATTTTACATGAATTATGAATCATAAAAAAAGGTCGGCTCTGGCGCCTTAAAACTTTTCTCTATGCAGGAAAATATCCGGTGACATCACCTGGAAAACAAAAGTGCACGTGTGCTGCATGATGCAGGAGAAAACAGACGGGTTATACATACTTTGATCTGAGCACAGGGTCTACTCCCACTGTTGGTTCATCCAGGATGAGCAGCTCTGGATTCTGCAGCAGAGCCGCCCCAAGAGACACCCTTCGCCGCTGACCCCCGCTGTAACACAGAAGCGATCAAAAGGCAACAGAGTGAATCATCTCCCACCATGGTGCTTGTTTCGTAACTGGTAATTCTCCTCGTTTGTGTGCATGCCACTCACTCCACAGGGGGGTGGTGGGAGACAAAGTGGCAGAGACAAAACCTACAGGACAACCCTGCCTGACAGCACAGAGGCACACAACAGCATCTGAGGCAGGGATTTGGGGAAGAAGGTACATTTTCACACATTAATCTGATTTTATTGATGTTGTCTAAACGTAAAAAAAAACCCAAACATTTTCTACCACACCACAGATGAGCAGGCTTTTCTTACATTTTATTTAAGAAAGAAGAAAGAGTAATATTAATCAGAAAACAATCATGGGGACATATGGCGCATAGTATGTTGATTCATACCAGAAATATCTTTCATGTTATGCAGAGTGGACAGTTTCAGCAGCTTGTCAGTTACATAACCGTGCAGCAGAACAAGCAGGGGTTAGGTGGGCACAGCCTGTTACAAAATCTTTACCAACTTTACCATGAATATTAAATAAGCTTCTAATGAAAACTGGTGTTAGGTCCTCCTGGGCAATAGAAGGCTCTTTGTACTGATACAGGGTTGATTACTCTTATAAAAAGGCGATAAGGTAATCTGTTACTTGCATTGATCTGCCGGTGCTTTAGCAATTATATCTCTTATAGTTAGAATAATTAGTAACATTTCTAAAAAATAAATTAAACCAAAGCGTCAGCTCATTTAATTTCAGAGGTTTTACAGCTTATGCAAACTCAGCTTCTAAGGGTAGAAGGGAGAATACAATGTTTTTACTTTTTGGTTAACATCCCAGCATAAAAAAACAAGAACAGGCCTCAAGGATTGCCATAGATTGGAAAAACAGGAACTCAGAAAGGCAAATGTCATCTCAGGAATGAGGCTTTTAGCTCTCGCTTTTTAGACATGCAAAGGATGAAACTGTGATTAGGTAACAGCAAGCAAGCAGAGCTGCAGCTGGCTCCATACTAGTCATAAAGACTCACAGATATGATCACTTGTTCACAAAAAAAAAACATGTTACGTGTTTTAAATTGAGGTGCTATAGTGGTGCTCAGACTTTTGGTCTGGATGGTGATGCAAGCAGGAGTGAGGCTGAATGCAGACCGACAACTTCGGAAATTCTTTCCTGCTTACATGAAGCTCATTACTTTGGGACACATATTATATATTAAGGTGCATGAGATTGGAAAAGACAAACTTTGATGTCTTTACAGTAAGAATAGGGACTTTGTTGCAGCCTATAAACAGCGGGGGGACTGGAATATGCAGGCAATGTGACATAATATTCAGGACCCTAAGGACCTTCGCTTTGATGGCTAAACAAAAGCATGCAAACCAGTGTTGCCAGATTGTCTACTTTTGGTTTGAATTTGTGGGTAAAATTAGTTTGGGAGGCTTGTAGAACTTTCCCTTAATGAAAAACACGGCAGAAAAATTCTAAAGTTTATACAATAGCTTCAAACTGCTACAATGTATATTACTGAGCTAAATGCTCATTGCTTTAACTGTGGTTCTGAATTTGAGTAATCTATCAAGTCTACTTTATTATATACTTAAACTTGAAAAATGTTGACAGATATGATTTGATCTTTGTTAGAAAAGAACCATCTGGAAAGTCATCTGTTAATACTATTTCGAAGCATAAAAACCTTGGCATGTGATTGGATGACAGTGTCTATCTGCTATCAGTTACACAACCAATACTATCAACAAAACACTCCACGGAGAAAGCACAAATTAGGGAAAACAAGCCAAGGTCTGGGATGCTTTAAAAACTAACATGCAGTCAGTGTAGCTAGCTATATGTTTAACATGTCAGTAGACAGTTCTTTATGTAGTTGTAAGAAAATCTCTGCATAAAAGACACTTGTGGTATATCACTTTAAAAAACACCTTTAAATCCAAACCGAGGCAAACATTCAAACCAAGAAGTCATAGCTACTTGAAAAATAGCAAAAAGTAGCAGTTAGGATAGCTTGCTAGTATAGTTAGCACGTTGACAGATGATCCATTTATCTTCTGTAACATTAAAGATTCAGGCATAGCTGTGGAGTAACTGGCCAACAGTTCCTCAAACAACCAAATTGAACGTTTTCGAGAACTACTTCAAAAAAACAACTGGATGAACAAAATATCTCACATGTGAGTTTTTGCAGTCACTTTACAAGCGATGAGGCGACATTCGAAGGTTCACAGTCATCCAGGTCATCGTAGTCTAAGGCGCTTGGAAAGAAAAGCGTCTGGGCTTCTTTAAGTTTCTTGAAAAGCAACTTTAAAATGTCCAGACGCTTTTATTTTTCCAAGATCCTTAGACCAGGTGTCATTAACTTTTTCACCATATTTGATGTGTGGCAATCATGGTGACAATGTAGAGTCAAATGAATAAGGTCCTGGTCACGCATGCTTAGAGACTGATCTGTGACCAGTTGGCAATGACATTTGTATGGGGGAAATATTTCGACTGGTAGCTGAATCTTGATGGTGACTATGATTGCTAAAGACCCAGTGACCCACTAAAAACTGTGACCAGTTGGCAAAAGATTCCATGTCATTGCTTATAACTGGTTGTATTTCAGATGAAAATAATGAATTTATCTACAAACACTGTCCAGCAACTGTCACACTGTAGTGAAACTGAAAAGTGCAATTTCCTTCAAAGTAAAAGTTGCACCTTGAAACATGTTGGCAATTAGCACAGAGGCACTACTTTTACTTTGAAGACAAATCTTCTCTATTTCCTCTTTGCATTGTACTATTTCAATTTATATTACCACTTCGCAAGATGTTAATCAGTATATCCAGACAAACTTGAAAAATTACAGGCAACCATGGCAATCTGTTAGCAACCAAAGCAATTTTGTGCAACACCTTCTTTGCAATCGATATCATCCAGTGGCATCCAGCAACCTGCAGAAGCCACTGCCATCCAGTCAGGGAATAATCAATAGAAACAGAAGGAGAGAAAGTGCCTAAGAATAAAAACAAGCTGCAGTCTATGGCGCTTAAAAACCTAGCAGTTCCTTAGTCTACCAAACCATTTAGTTTTTTATCAGTGGCTGATTATTGCTCCAATTGTCCATCTGATTCTGTCACAGCTAAAATGTGTCTATAGCTGCTACTTGACTGGCCAGAAGCTCCTTAAACAACTACAGTTACATTTGTGTATCTGGTATGAGAGTACAGGTTTAAACATGGCATGATAAGATTATCTCATGACTATGATCAAGAATCCAGCTGCCTTGAAAGGTAAGATTTGATTGGGTATCGTGGCATCGGTCAAACCTCGCACCACTAATGGAAAGTGATAATCAAGGGTATATAATGTAACAGTAAACCTGCCTTTGAGCTTCACCTGCCGCTTTATCAGAAATGTCATAATGTTTTACTGAGCCTGGGTTTACAGCCTGTGGTATAAATACAGATTTCAGATTAAGGGGTCAAAGTCTTCACACAGACATCTGTACTGCCCTTCATAAATTGGTTGTATCTAGGGAAATAACACATGAGGTCACTTCTCCCTGCATCAAATCTAACATCCATTAACGACATCACCGTTTGCACAAAAAACACTTTCAATATTAGTATCTGCTTTTAAGATGATCACTCTACCACCTTTAACCTTACAGGGTAAGATCAGCTTTTACTCATTGGATTTTAAAATCATTCTATCTGCAAGGTCAACTGCTGCATCATATGTGGTTTTTACCTAAGATTCCGGACCAGGCTGGTCTTCTGAGGTAGATCCAGGAAGTCAATGAGAAAGTTCATGCGTGCCTGGGTTTCCTTAGATGTCAGGCCGTGAATTCGGCCAAAGAAGGTCAAGGTGTCGCTAATGGTGAACTCATTGTACAACGCCAATTCCTGTGCAGCACAAAAAGCAAAAAATGAAACTCCTATTTAATGCTCTGATTGAGTCACAAACACTAACATTTCCAGCACACCTCGGGACAAATACAACTGCACCAGTGGATCTAAACCTATTACATGTACAAAGTTAGCATCAGTTTTAGTTTTACTGCTTTGACTTTGTGTTTTCTTGCTTACTGGGAAGGATTAAAGCTGGGATGTTTGTTTTGTTTTTATACTTTTTGTTGAAGCATTAAAGTCTTATCTAATAGCAGATACATAATAGCAGACTTTTTATGTAACATCAACAAAGAAAGTAGTATATACTGCTAGTTTAAAGATGGATCTGTACATATTGCTGTAGGAGAAAACATTTAAGGTGTCACATTCCTCCCACTCTGGGTTGCAGATTACTTCCTGCATGGATGCAATGTTCAGGGTTACACACAAGACGACAAATACTATGCTGTCTTATCTGCTTCATCAGACACCTGATTACAGTAATGAGGCTCACTCGGGTACAGGAGGCTCACTGCAGCAAAGGCCAAATTACAGAATCCCCAGAGCAAGGCTTCATACAATGTTTATGGCTTTAAAGCAGCTGATGTGGATGTTGAGGAGAACATTTTCTGGACAGAATACACACGCTTAAACCTTCTTTGGACAACTGGCTGCAAGCACTTTGCAAGTTTAAAGGGTATTTACAAATTTGCTGCTTTTTTCAAATAGCAGCACATGAGTACTTGAAAAATTTCAAACAAGAGCAGAAGCACACTTTTTAACGTGAATATATACCATGTGTTGTTTACCTGTGGCATGTATCCGACTTTCTTCCCCGGAACTTCGTGGCCAGGACACGCAGGCGGCCTCCCCAGCACAGTGATGTGACCTCGTGAGATTTTCAGAGTTCCCACAATGCATTTGAGAAGTGTGGTCTTCCCACATCCACTGGGCCCCAAAAGGCCATAACTGCAAAACACGATCACAAGAATTTCAGATAAAACTTAAAGCTTGTCTTAAAGCGTGATTCTGCAGAGGGAAACACTGGCACAGTACAAATGCACGTGATTGGGAATGCTGCTTACCCACACAAATACATTATTGCAACCTTCCTGGTTAATGAGTTAACTGAAAGGAAACTAATTCCTCATTCTAGAAAAAAAGTGTTCCTAGAATCTAATCTGATATTTCCAGCCTCTGAAGACACTGAGACGCCAATGCTGCTAAGTGTTAAAAAAATCAAATTGCAATGGTTTCCTGAATATTTTCATACATCATGTCAACTTACAACTTATGTCTGCTGCATGTAAAGTTGTTTTCATGTAGAATCATATTGGGATACATTAAAAAATGTGTTTTTTTTTTTCATTTCAGCACGTTTCTACTTTAAGTTTGAACAACTTAATAAAAGACTATATTATGTGTATTATGTTTAAAGTTACTTGTTCTACAATCAATAAGATACTTATCCTTAGGTTTAAAACAATGAACAATAACATAATGGAACAACGTAAGCTATATTCCAAGAAACCTCTTCTTTTTCTTTTGCTGGCATGAACACACAATAAACATAGAGTCATCACTGTAGCATAGTTAAAAAAAAATTGAACAAATCAATGCACAGTCGGCTTTTTTGTAACACTCGTTCTGTCTGCGTGTTTTACTGGTTCATCACATTCATGTTTTACATATTTTCAGCCAGCCAGAAACATGAGAAACCTTCTAGAATTTGACAGGTTGTTCGTTTGACTTTATTTTTTCTGAAATACTCTGTGTGCACATGAAAGCTTTGTTACATATTTCTAGTGGTCAATGATTTTGGTTGTCCCATTCCTTGTCGTCACACTTGTCACTTCAAGAATGCAGATTCATGTTAGATAAAAAAGAATGTAAATCATGTATAAGAAGCTGAAACGGTACGAATAAAAGACAGCTACGCGAGAAACAAGATGTGTGCACCTAGAGCTGAACTGTCACTGACACATCAGGTTATAAATTTCTTTGCAGTGTCATCCTAAGCTCTCCTTCCCCCGTAGGATAGTGGAATTTTTCCCCATTAAGGCTTTATTGAGAAACAATTTAGATGTTTACAAAGATAAACCTGAATATCCTGCAGGAAATTAAGGGTTCGGCAGCTAATCAGTCAGTAGACGCATGACAAAAGTGAAGGCAGGATAAGAAGCTTGAGTTGGGCCCCAACACCTAACACAGAAATGCCAGCGTTGTTTGCAGGTTGAGCATTTATCTGCTCACCAAGAAGAAAAGAAAGAGTCAAATATTTGTCTTAGTGTTACAGGAAGTAAAACACCTTCACTTTGTCACTGTTTCACCCCAGTATTTACATTTTGATTTTTACACTTGACTATTGTTATGAAAATGTATAGTCTTGTCCAGTTAAATTGCTCTAAATCAACAAGCTATGTTGGTATTATCTACTTACATTTGTCCCTGTGGCACGGCCAGGTTCAGGTTGTTGAGGACCTTCAGCTTGCCGTACGATCGGCACACATCTCGACAGCGGATCGCAAAGTCTTCCTGTCCCGCCGGCAGAGACGCCTCCAGATCAGCCTTCATTTTTGTCTCCTTCAGCTGAAAGAGAGAATATTTTGTTAAACACCAACATTTCCGATGCAAGTCCAAAAACATGCTAACTATTTGCAGATGTAACAGCACAACAGTGCTGTCTCGTGAGACATTTTGTTATCTGCTGTGCTCTTTATAGATGTTGTCACCTGCATAAACCTCCTAAATCTCTTAAAATAATTTTTTTCTTTAGTGGAGAATGTGTACCTCGCTGCTTTTGTATTCCTCCAATAAGAAAGGATTAGCAGGAAATAACAGTAAACTAATGTTTAATATGCTGCAATTAATGTACAGTTATAGTCAACCTTTCGCCACATTTATGCAATGACACACAAAGTCTTTTATTGTGTTCACCGCAGAGCATCCATGAACTGAGCCTAAAGTAAATGTTTTAACTCAGTGCATTTTGTTTCTGTACATAAAGTGAAGGTTTTCCTGTGGTGGAGGCTATTACTGAAATACAAAGAGGAAGTAGGACAACTGTCTAGTCTTCCTCTTTCTACAAATAATTTAGAAAAATATGCCGCAGCCATTTGTAAAAACAAAATAAAACGTTTCCTACAACGAATTTGACAACGCCTTGAGGCGACTGTTGTGATCTGGCGCTATATAAATAAAATTGAATTGAATTGAATTGAACGAATTTCTGTGGCCAAATTTCAATTTCTAACATGCTTTCCTGTTTGTTGATTAAGTGCTTTCAATTAAATGCATCCATTATTAAATATTCCCGACGGGAAAGGAGAGCCGACCACTTCATTTGCCACAAATTTTACATGTGCTTCATGTAAACACATTTGCCTGTCACGGCGGTCAGTCACAAATTTGAAAAGTAATTTAAGTGGCCACTTACACAGAAGAACCTTCTCACTGAACTGGCCAGTTATGTTTACAAATGCAAGGTAGGAAACTTCCATTCCCTATAGTTACAACATGTTGATGTAATTCTCTCCAGTACCTCAGTTAACCAACACTTGCACGTATTTAACACTTCCAGACTCACAAATAACTTCTGGATATTGAGTTCAGATGACGTTAACACACTGTACCATGCTATTTTCTGCTTTTCAAAAACAGAAACGTTCAACTTGTTAAAAATAAAAGCATAATTTTGTGTATTCTAGCCATCGCTAGAAATAAAATATCTATCATTACTGTTAAAGTAAGAATATTTGACTCCTGAATGAGTTTTATTCCCCTGGAGAAGGTTGTGGTTCCTTCCGCCACAGAAGCAACGTTAGATTTGAAAACACTTTGCTGCAAGAAGCTGAAAATACAAACTGTTATTTTTCATATGCCAGTCGCCAAACAATTGAAAGAGGCAGAGAATGCAGGTAGGAAGAGAAAGTGATTTGCCCTTTCATCCAAAAGCCGAATACAAATCTCACTTCTGACCAAACAACACACAGAAACAGCCAAGCATACTCTCATGTTCCTGTTAATTTCTCTGCATCACTACAAAGCTGCAGCAGACAAAGTATGTGGGTCGTAAAACAATCCTGTGTCCAGTAATCTCTAATAACCGCGTTCTTTCACGGGTTTCCACCAAACTCCCTCCTTTAATCCAGAATCTCTCATTTTCCAGCAAGGAGATTAGGGAGACCGCAGTGAGTAATCTGCTGCATTTGGTTAGCCTCACCTTTGGCACTTTAGCCTACATTTGCAGACATGTCACCCTGATTCAGATGACAAACTGATTTAAAATACAAACAAATGTGGACTATCCATCACTGAATATGAGAAAGGCCTGGAAAAAAGACAACGCTAACCTCATCTAGACGAGACCAAACCCATCGATGGAGCAAAAACTCACCATTGGACAAAAAAAAGGAGATGTGGAAGGGATGAAGAGCACCTGAGGAGTGAGTCCAAAGACTGAAGTCAACAGGTAAAGAGCATTTGAACATCAGCTGACACAAACATCTCATCCGCTTGAATGCAAAGTGGAAGAACAGGTTCAGTATGAGAGCCGGCAACTGAAGAAGGCATGAAGAACAGACTCCTATAGCACCGACACACACACACACACACTTCTGCACAGCCTTTAACAGGTGCTATAACCTTAGCAGCTCTTCATAATCATAAATATGTATTCTGATGACCCCAAAATATTACTTGGGAATAAAATAAACAAACGGATGACTTCTTTTAAGAGAGTGATTTTTTTCTCCCACCCTAACACACAATTGTTTGTGTGGCAATCCCACCCTTCCACCCATCTGCGCAGATGGACAGACCTATACTTGATGAAAACACCACACTGCGTCCCTGTAGCCTCTTCTGCTTGTACACTGTGATAATGACCTCGATTATCCCAGCAGAGGTTCTCTTTTCATTCATAACCGGCTCTGCTCTGTTGATCAGGAAGAATTTCCTACCTTGCCTGCCAAGTTGTTGCCAATTTGCGTCACTACCAAGTGGAAGAAAACAGGCTTGACGGCCGCATTTAAATCTCTCTGAATTCAGGAAGACGCATTTGCCGAATACAAATTGTCAAAGAGAAGTCAACGTTGGCTATTTATAAGCCGAGCCCTCTGCATCCGACCAGCTGCTGCGCTTTCACTTCTCCCTTTCACGCAGGACGTGAGCGCTGCAGCAGTGCTACGATGCACAGCGGTCGTTCTCTGCCTCCTTCTGAAAGATAACCCTCATTCAGCTTCCCTGCTATAAGGAAAAAAATGGAGGTCTGGCCTGAAATGTGACACAAAACGAAGACAGAAATCCCATCTCCATCTCTGCAGCCGCGCACCAAGGCCTGCTGTCGAGGGACCACCTCGATCCTGGAGGCTTCCCGCGAAAAGACCGCGACCCCATCTACCTGACAAGCATCTTACCCCCAACTCCATCTCTGTGCTGTTTGCAGCTCCACGCGTGGCATCATTCCCACCGGCAGCCTCCGCGGCCATGGCAGCAGGGAGGACAGCCGGACCGGCTGGGTCTCTGTAGGAGAGAGAGAGAGAGAAAGAGAGAGAGAGGGGAGGGCGAGAGGAGAGAGGGGGAGAGGGAGATAGATAGATGATGACTGTGGGAATTTTTAGGTTTAAGTAAGGTTTAAGTTTGCTCTGCCTTCAGCGACTCCACAGATGCACAGAAATGCACTACAAAGAGTATTTTCTGATCTATTTGCCCAGAAATTAGTGCCAACTTTAGCTGATGCGGAGCTGCAGAGGTGCACTAACCTGTAAGCAGCTGCAGGGGCTCGATTATTTATTATATTTTTTAAAGAAATAAAGGGATTCACCAGGTTGCTAATATGATTTCACTCGAAATTTCTAACATTTACTACTGCTGCAAAAGCAAAGGAAGTGAAACTAATAGTCTTGTCGTGATGTCATTCCACAAATAACCGCAAGGTGGAAGCACAAAACAAGAGAGGTTTAGGTGAAACCAATGACTGTAGAAAACAGTCATTGGGTGAAACGAGGACAAGCTGGTGTTTGATTATGGAATGTCAGGACTGACATAATGAATTAATTAAATACACCATTAAATAATTAATTGGAATTAATTTAATTAAATAGCTATGACACATGAGAAAATGTATTTTACATTTTAATTAATTATTGACACATATAATTAATTATTTAATGATATATTTATTTATTTCATTTTGGCAGTCCTGACGTCTGGCTCTCATCATGAGTTCATTTTATCTGTCAGCCTCACCCATCAAACCAGGGGGGCGGGGTTAACGCTGATCGACTCAAAACCATTGCTTTGGCCTGGTGGCCTTTGTTTTTAGAAAGCTTCCAATAATGGCGGCCGCTACTAAGTTTTAATATTGCTCTTATTACTCTTTCTGGGTCACAAAAAAAAAACTTTTAACATATTTTCAGGCGAGAATGTGGCTGTGTAAACTTCAAATATCTGCTTGGTTTATCAAGACATCACATATTTGCAAACGTGCTCTGACGGTTTCAGAGACGCCTGTTCCCCACCAGCTCGATAGCAAGCCGGCTGGGAGAACACCGAACTCCCGGCACATCCCGGGGAGTTTAACTCGGGTTAAACATAATATATAAGTCACTTAGATAACTGAAACATGTTATTGTTTGGCCTTTTTCAGTGTTTTATTTCTTCCTGAGTAAATCGGCTTGGCTGAGATTACAGC
>VUQR01013691.1:21534-36961 GCA_015108515.1 Hemichromis elongatus | reverse complement strand
TGTCTTACCTCTATATGTTTCTTCAAATTTGAAGGGGAGTTTTTAAACGCCAACAGTTCTTTGCGTTGAGGTAGGCACTGACACATTGAAAACGCCAGGAGTCATTCTTTGAACCTTTAAATTCAAATAACTTGCTTGAATAAGGCCAGGGGCGTCTCTCAGAATCAGAGCTGCAGGGCACAGGCTCAAGCTCAGTCGACGTTGTTGGCTCTTCGTCCATGTTTGATATTTGGTGTCCTTTTCTTCGATTTACATCAGTTCCCTTGTGTTGTTTCAAAACGCGCGCTCACTATTTTTGGCGTGAGTTCTTTGACCAATCAGATCTCCGATCTGTTTCAACGTGCATTGGCCAGCAACGCCAAAACATCAGTCGACCAAACTTTTTTTATGCAAGATTCGGAAGGATGTAACGACACGCATTTTAACAATGTAGTGGAGTACAAAGTACAGATAATTGCTGAAAAATCTACTTGAGTAAAAGTATAAGTATGCATTATTTTTTTACTTAAGTAAAGTATAGATACGTAAAAGTTTACTTAAGTACAGTAACGAAGTACAAATACTTCGTTACATTCCACCACTGAAGCAGGCACATGACTTGTGCCTAACAAAACCAATCATCAATATGAAACAAAGAAAACAGTGTGCCTGTCTTTGTTAGGCAAACAAAAACATGGACAAAAATGCATTAAAAAATCCATATTTTAAGAATTACACACAACACATGATATGAGATGCTGTTGGATGTTCACCATTATAAAAGAGAACAAACAGCGTTGCTTGAATGTGTTTAAAAACCAGCTCAAAACAAGGTAACATACAGAACGTGACTCTTTAACATAAAGCCAAACCTGTTAAGCTAAACAGTATAACACATGCACATTAGGACAACAGGGACCAACATTAAACAGTGACTTGCCTACATCCCCTTTCTTTAGCGCTCCATGTGACTGACATAATTGGTTCATCCTTATAAACAAGAGAAACTCCGAATAATCACAGCATGAGAAATAAAAATCAGTGTGATGTCCTTAAACGGGTCTATATCATTACTTTGATCCACAGATCCAAGCCCACTGTATTGATTATCAGTGTCTTTTTGAGCTGCGATAGGCTCAGCTGTATCTGCATAGGTTTATGTGTCTACAATTTCTCCTGTACATCTGCCCATCAAAATGAATGAGGTAGGATCTAGTGAGATGTCTACAGTTGAGATGGTTTTGTTGAGCCAGCAAATGCAAAGAAAGCCTGACTTGTCATGATATGATGTGTGGCAGAGAGTGGACCCAAAATGCAGGCTTAACAGAACAAAGCTGCTGGAGATCAGGAAACAAAATACAAAACACCAGAAACACAGCCCAAACTTAAACTGGAACATACAGATAAAACACGAGGAGGGAATGACAACGACGTGACAAAGAACAGAAGGAAACTGAGGACTTCAATAGACATGAGGTAGTCAGGGAAAGAGACACAGCTGGGCGAAACAAGGCACAGGTGAACTGAATCAATTAACCAGCAAGAGGGAAGCAAAGCAAGACTGAGACTAACAAATGAACCTTGTCTGTCATAGCGAAGCATGTAGCCTGTCAGTTCTGCACTGGTGTGTCTCAGTCAACTACTCACTGTGTGCCATGTTGTAAGTTATTTGGTTGTAATTAAACATTTAATTATATGTGTTTCATTTTTAGTTAATACATGAAAATATACTCCTTCCACTATTTACAGAAACCTGCCGATATCAATTAAACATGACAGGTGACACCCCAGTACTTTGTTGCTTACTTTGATGTATATGAGAATCAAAAACAGCTTTTAATTTTCTCTGGTAAACTAGCTATGTCCTTCATTTTTAAAAGATATTTAAACAATATAGAAAAATCTATTTGAAATTCATTTTCCAAAAGAGGTCTCTAGAGGTCTGAGTGCATTGTCTTGTATGTATTATCTCCACACAGGATGGATGATTTAAATTCAGAACAGTCTCTTCTTTTCTCTTAATAGCGTAGAAGTGTGAAAAGTAAAGTAACTACAGTAACGCTAAAATCAGATAAAGTGATAACAATGACTGACCTCCACATGACCACCTATCCGCTCTGTGAATGAAAGGTGCTTTTAGCTGTGTTGTAGTTTCCTAGGTAACAAAGAAATGCACTCTTGCATCCTCACTGAAGCAACCGTTATCTCCTCTCTCCTCTAATACTTTTTGTATGTAGGCAAAAACTGTCAGTAACAGAAGGCAAATAACGTTTCAAACACAAACATTATAATCTACAAACGCTATAAATTATAGCATAAAAGTACATGCATACATTAAACCTCGGAAAACTAATTTACCTGCTTATTTAATACAACTTGCAAAGTCAGTTGTCACTGAAACAAATCTCTTTGATAGACACATTTTTATTAGTGTGCTTTTCTGTTCTCACTGTGTTGCAGAGCTATAGCAAGTAGTGTGTCAAACTCACTTATATAAAAACTAGCTGCTCATTGAACATGCCAGCACAAAAAGCAAAAACAAAACACAATGATCCAATTTGAGATGGATTAACCTCAACTTAGTGTAATTAACTTCAACTTGCAATTCTAGGAGAGCTGATGATAACAAATCTTAGCCAGCCCACATCAACTAATGGCTGACGTGATACGTTACTATGCATTCAGTTAGCACACCTCAAACATGCCTTCATTTTTAGGTAGCTTTAGCCTGCCTTTAGCTGGTGCTGCCTCTGCAAGCTGCATTACAACCCAGCTCAGATACAGGTTCTCCTTTCATGTTGTGTCTCATTAAATCAGTGTCATAACTTTTATCACGGACTCTTGTTAAGCTCTGATTGTTACTCTTCCTGCTAAACAAACTTTCCTAAAGTATAGAAAACAAAATAAAGTTCTGTTAAAAAGACTCAAAACTAAATTCAGTTACTGAAGGTTTAGACTAGTTAAATTATACCTGGGATCATCGGGTGTTGTCAGCCTTCATAGAGGTGTGTTTAATATAAGTTATAAATAAGGTAAATAGATCCGTAAGTGCTGCCATATTCTGAACCAATAACTAGGTTACACTAAAATCAGATAAAGTGATAACCATGACTGACCTCCACATGAGCACCTATCCACTCTGTGATTGAAAAGTGCTTTTAGCTGTGTTATCTAACTTTATTGTTTTCTACAGTCATAGTTCTGAACCTTTCTTTTAGCCCCTGTCAACATGTACACAGGTATTTTCAGATTTCAGCCGCAAACTTTTGAGCTGCTTGCTACCTTTCTGATTTTAGTGTTGCAATAGTTTAATTTTAGTGTTTGGTTTTGACAAATATCTCTGTCCACACGTGGGTGCTTAATACATTTTTTAAGTGTGAAAAGTATGTCAACCACAGTCAAAATGCTAAACCACACATAAACAGAAACAAGCAGGTAGGCAATGTCTTTGCTCAGTATAATCTTTATAATTTTTGGTTTCTAACTCAAAGCTTTAGGTAAATTTCACTTTCCACGGTGGCTTTCTGTTTATTCTTCATTGTGAGAGTAATGACATTTAAAACTAGAGAGATGTTCTTTAAGACAGAGTACAGCTGCTGTGATGCCAAGTACACGAACTGCTCTTGCTCTACATGTTTCCTTTTTTGGGGGGAATAATTTATTTCAACTTGAGCCAGCTAGCCAACAGCATATTGTGAAGAAAGATAATCATGTAGATTTCAAATACAAGGTCAGTTATTCCTTTATCGAAATGTGTCTATAGATGCTTGTGGAGAACGTGCAGGCCAGGTGAGACCTGCTGGTTCTCATTTCACAATATTAATTTAGAGCAGGTCAGATTTTTAAATTAAATTGCCTTCAGGCTTACATCATATACTACCAAAGGACACTGTCAAAGAGCTGCTTGAGCGTGGACACAGGTTCAGTGTAGTCTAGCTCAGCAAAACAGTGTTTTTTCTTTAAAACCATGTGTCTTTAAAATATAACTTGTCTTGGAAAGCAGTCTTTACAGAGGTCTTTTTAAAAAAGAAGGAGCATGATTATTAAAGACGTGTCTAAGAACGATTTAAAATTCAAATGTGTGATTACTATTTGATGTAAATAAATTCTAACACACAATCCAGATATTGAGGAGAGATGTAAGTAACATACAACAACAAACTAAACA
Source organism: Hemichromis elongatus (assembly GCA_015108515.1). Classification (NCBI taxonomy): domain Eukaryota; kingdom Metazoa; phylum Chordata; class Actinopteri; order Cichliformes; family Cichlidae; genus Hemichromis; species Hemichromis elongatus. The sequence continues at coordinate 32,814 of VUQR01013691.1, read as the reverse complement.
CCAACACGGATAAACTGCATGACAGCAACAGCTGCTCAAGGACATTTTCATCCTTGGAAAAAATTTGGAGAAGGAGCCTCAGTCAAACAGAGACTGTTATATGAACAGAGTCACACAGATCAATGCTGTTTTTCAAATTTTATTCACTCAGAGATATTTAAAAAAACTGATTTAATTTTAATGGTAAAACTCCTAATGGCATATTTATTGGTATAAACTGGATGTGTTTATATGTGATGTGATCTGAGACTGCAACCACTGAGAAGCATAGTGCACTGTTTCTAGTAAAGAAACATATATTAGGAGAAGAGTTCATGTTTAGTTTTAATTTTATAGTTTCACAGATTTGAGCTGTTGGGTGACAGACAAATAGCTTGAGTGCTATTTTGAGCACCAAAGTTTTGACAGCTCTGTGGAGGCTGCATAGGAATGAGTACAAGACATGCAGAATTAATTGAATACAAATACAGAATTCTATTGTCTTCTGACTCACATTTCAGTAGAGATATGTATATACATACATATATTACACATTATATATACATTATACACACATATATACATATACACATAGACATATACATACATATATATGTATATAGAACTGAGCAATTATTTCTGTGTTGGCCTTTTTCCTGTTTGCTAATTGCAGCTATCGTGAACAGCTACATATAGGAGTGCTGGGAATTTTATTTTCCTCCTTCCTTCCTCTTAGCCACTAATGAGTTAAAGTGGGACTTTCATCCCACAATGTAGAATCCTTGCAAGAGATAAAATGCAAATTACTTAAAAGTATGAAAAAAAAAAAAGTCATAAAAGTCACAGAAATTGCTGAGATTTATTCTGGGCTGAGAGTTTACAGATGGAGAACTTTTTGAGGAGCCGTTTGGGTTTTTTTCACCTTTTCTCCTCATGTTGCATATCTATACTGTCCACACCTCTTGCCACTGTTGCCTGTACCAGTGTATCCACCTTTAGCAATTTGCTTCCACCGTCTTCTGACATAGTGGATGCCTGAAGAGAGCAGATAGTTGAGGAACTACAGGGGGGATTTGGCAGTTTTGTTTTGTTTTTTTCTCCTTGCTATGGCTCAGACTGCTATCAAATCTGAGAACCACCTTTCCGGGTATGCAGGGGGCACTATAGACTGCTACACATTTTACAGCATGTCAGAAAGAAAGCTGATTTGCTTGAGTCACAGTCCACCTATTGCAGAGATAAATCCTGACTGAAACCATGCACAATCACATGAACAAGTTTTCACAGGATTCTATTCCTGTTGTGTGCATACATACTGCTTTCATACAAATCAAGAGGGTAAGTATGAGCCAGTTGCTGCTAATCAACTTGTCATGGCCCTGGGTCAGAGACCCAGGGTTTATGTTTTGGAGTTTTTGGATTATGATTTCTGTAATATTCTAAAGCTTAGTTTATGTCCCTGTTCGTTTGTATTGTTGTGGTCCTGTTTTGTGTAGTACTTGTCATGGTCCTGGGTCAGTGACCCAGTACTTTTGCATTTTTCTGGTTTTATTTATATTCTTTGATTTAATAGTATTTATGGCTCTGTTCTTTGCTTCTCCTGCATCTGTATTCCTTGTATAATCTGTCTTGTCTCTCGTGCATATTTAGTTTTGTCTCCGTGTATATTCATCTGTTTCCCCGTGGTATCTCTCGCTCCCTCTGTCCCCTGTGTTCAATCGGTATACGTCTTAGTACTTGTCTCTTGCGTCCTGTTTTTTGATAGTCTGTTGACCCATGTTCAGTGTACTCAGTTTAGCTTCCCCTCTGTTTCGCCATGTCTGATTAGTCCCAGCTGTGTTCCTGCCTGTTTCCCATTACTTCCCTTTGGCTTAGAGTCCTGCATTTGGGTCCTACCCTCCTAGGACCTGACATTCACATATGTAGACATCACATTTTGGGTTGTCTAGACCAAAATACTAAATTTTGCTCTACAAGAGCCTGATATCCACTTATGAGGACATTATACTGCCACTGTTCTATCGAAATTTAAAACTAATGTCTTCATATGTGGGTCTAATTTTTTTCAGAACCAAAAATCATTTTTTTAAAAAATCATGTAATTCTTTGTTTTTTCAGTCATCAGGTCTCAATCAGCCCAAATAGCAAAGAGAAATTAAAAATGCATGCCACGAAAGAGTTCAGCTCTTAGGAGGCTACCCTTGCTTGCCACACAGCCCACCATGGCAGAAGTACGCGACCAAGCTATGGATCCAGCCTTTCTCAAGTGTTGTAAGGAAATGACTTCTCCTAAGAGGAGGAGAGAGCCGAGGTTTTGTTCCTGAACTAAGCCTTTTTAGAAAGTCTGAATATTGTAATTTTAACTACTCCTGGTATGTCTCTGCCTGCTGGCTTGGGGAACGCTTTGGCCTCTCAGCTATCTCAATCAGACACAGTTAAATGCGTTGCAGGTTTGACACATCTTGGAACATTTTTTTCTGCTCCTGATCTATCCTCCATAGAGACTGTGTTTAGCAGTGTGAACGATATTATTCCAGAGACTAAGACTCTTTCTGAATCTGCTAAGCCTGAGCCAGAGGTCGATGCTCCTGCCAAGCCTGCACATCCTTCCAAGCCACCTCCTGCAAGGCTGGGACATCCTGCCCAGCCGCATCCTGCACAGCATGATGTTGCAGAGGTGTTCAACTCCAGGCCTTGAGGGCCACTGTCCTGCAGGTTTTAGATGTGTCCTTAATCCAACACAGCTGACTCAAATGGTTAAATTACCTCCTCAACATGTCTTTAGGTTCTCCACCCTGGTTCTTCTCCTGGTAACAAACTAATCATTTGATTCAGGTGTGTTGACCCAGGGCCACTGGCACTCGAGGCCCAGATTTGCCCACCCCTGCCCTGTGAGGTGCCGCCGGCCCTGCGGTCAGCCACCTGAACTATTTCGTCATTGTTGCACGGCCGGCCTCCTGAACATTTTTTTTTTTGGACTCTGATTTTTGGTGGTGGAGTTGATGATTTGGACTACAGCAAAATAGCTGAAAAAGAAAAGAATCAAGTACAGACCTCATAACGATGTAGTGAGATTTTAGAGAGCTGTGTATAAACAAATGCACGCAGACCTCCATGAACTGAAGGAACATTTTAAAGATGAGCAAGCCAAAATTCCTCCACAGTGATGTGTAAGAGTGACATTAAAGTTTGTTATGTGTCATTGTTTGGTGTTTATATGTTTAAGGAACAGCAATGAAAAATGATGTCTATTTGTGAAGTTTTAAACACTAATAGAATGAGAGAGCTACCACAGCATTTATTGTAAATTTTAAAGAATCAGCGTTAGGAACTCTGCTGTGTACTTGAAAGTTCTACTCAATGACTCAATCATGTCAAGTTCTCTTCAAGTTCTCTTCCTTGAGATAAACACTACCGCTCTTATGTTTATCACCTACGTCCTTGCTTACTGAAAGGAGATATACCCTTTGCTGTGAAAGGCTTTGTTCCCCATTACTGTTTGCAAAGGATCAAAATTAGTTGAGTTCTTGGCCCCTTAGAGAGAGTTTGGCAATGCTTCTGATTGCTTCTGGTCCATTAAAAGAGGATGCCAGCTATCGTTGATTATAACCTGTGAGTCACTATCTCCCATTACTCACACAGGAAGACAGAGGGTAAGAGTTGTGGGGGACTGACTGTGTAACTGTCAGTGATTTGAAGTGTTCTTAATATCCCTCAACAATTACAGAGCCACATGGTTATCTTTAAATTGCCCCTTCTTCAAAGTGCCTCTCAGGGTCTGGCACATGACAAAACATTTCACTCTCAGATCTTGTCACGTTCAGTCATTATGGGAGAGCGGCATACCAGCTGTGCTAGATTTCCTCTCTAACCGAAGACTCACCTGCATCATCCTCTTCAATCACACAAAACAAATGGAGATGCATTTACTCACAGATGAACAAGAAAAACGCGATGACATAGACACTGTAAGAGGCATAGGCGAAAAAAACAAAGCCCAGATCATAGTAGGTGAATTAATTAAATAAAAAGTAGTAAAAAAAAAATTATTTGGCCCTTGGCCTTGGAGCCAACATATTTCACTGTGTTATGATTGCTGGTTCAGAGAAAGCAGGCCTGTTGTTCTGATGTATTTCCTCTATGGCGATGGTTTTGGCCAGTGATTCAGAGAGGGTTTATGTTAATAAAAAAAAAAAAAGCAAAGGGACCAGCAATAAAGATACATATAGTTATATATTTCGAGTTTTATCTAAAGAAATTCTTGAGTAGTCCAGACCTTGAGTTTGTTTAATACCAGTTCATCATGAGCTTCCAGTTTTCCAACAGGTTTTGTTATATTTTTGTGTTTTCATTGGCGTACTCCATCACAGCAGCTTACACTTTAGTTGATACAGTAAAAGAACTGTGAAGGTACATGTCTGTGACTATAGTGTAATCAGAGGTTTGCAGAAATCCATTTTCTATGAGCAGAATGAGATGATTCATTTTTGGGGGCGATCGTGGCTCAAAGAGTTGGCAGTTCGTCTTGTAATTGGAAGGTTGCCAGTTCAAGCCCCAGCTCCGACAGTCTCGGTCGTTGTGTCCTTGGGCAAGACACTTCACCCGTTGCCTACTGGTGGTGGTCAGAGGGACCGGTGGCGCCAGTGTCCGGCAGCCTCGCCTCTGTCAGTGCACCCCAGGGCAGCTGTGGCTACAATGTAGCTTGCCATCACCAGTGTGTGTGGATGACTGTAATGTAAAGTGCTTTGGGGTCCTTAGGGACTAGTAAAAGTGCTATATAAATACAGACCATTTACTATTTCATTAGAAAACAATTCAAATTTGTGGATGGAAATTATGTCTGGTGGCATTTTGATTTGAACAGAAAAATATGCTTCAAATTAGTCAAGGACAAAGGTTTACAGAGCACACTTTGTAGAGAAAACATTTTTCTCTTAAATTTTTAGGATTTTGTCTACTGAATATTCTGGATCTCTTCAAAATGAATATTATGACTTAAAGTTTTCTTTGAAAATCAATAGAAGTGGCTCTTTTGGTTTTGCTATGATGAATAGCTTGCACTTAACTTTTATGGTTTTTTTAAATTAAGTGCCAGATTCATGTGAACATCAGACAAAAGCAGCAACAAGACTGCTGGATGAGAGAAAAGCAATCATTTTTAAGCTGTATTCATCTTTCTTAAGTTATGTCTGTACAATATATGCTTACTCTGTGAGTTTAAAGCTGCTCTAATCAAAAAAAATTTATGCAGTCATTAGAATATATTTAATGTGAACTGTACAACTAATAATAACAATTATGCAGAAAACTATTCTATATATATATTTTTTCCCACTCAGCTTTCTGTGACTTTGTGTTTTAGCACATCATTTTGCAATGACCTTCGAACTTCACTTATTACATAGACCATACATACGACCGGGGGTTAAAATGATCTGGAATGATCCAGAAAAGTGGGACCCTGTCCTCGCTCCCAGTAGAGATGTCTCAAGTCAGAAGGTAAAGTCACCCCTCTATTCCACCTACACTGTAAGCTGTTTCTGTGGATTGTAATTTGTCTGCTAACCAAAGATACAGTGGCAGTTTTTGTTAATTTAGCTTTTTCAATTCAGTTCAATTCAATTTTATTTATATAGCGTCAGATCACAACAGTCGCCTCAAGGTGCTTTATATTGTACAATCGTACATACAAAGAAAAAAACCCAACAATCATATGACCCCCTATGAGCAAGCACTTTGGTGACAGTGGGAAGGAAAAACTCCCTTTTAACAGGAAGAAACCTCCAGCAGAACCAGACTCAAGGAGGGGCGGCCATCTGCTGCGACCGGTTGGGGTGAGAGAAGAAAAGAACAGGATAAAGACATGCTGTGGAATTTTTGCTGGAATAATAATGTTAATGTGTGATAACTTCACCCTGAGAGATGGGGAGTCATTGAAATACAGGAGGACAGGCTCACAATAAAAAATATTTTGTGACTGCATTGCTTCCCTGTGTCTTATGGTTCCCTCACCAAACAAAATCCACTTTATTCTACAGTCACAATAGGGGAAACAATGGTTGGAGACCACCTTGTGACCAAAATTACTTTGACTGTGTGCAATGAACTTGCACACTCATTGCCTTTAAAAGGGTTGCTTCAAAGGATGGGGACTGGTGTGCCACCACTCGCATACAACTGTTGTCTTAAGAGTATGTTTGGTGCGCTTATAATAATAAGCCAGACACAGTCTGCTATTAGATTGCCATTGCATGGGGTGAAACTGGCAATTACATATAACTGCAATCTGCTTGGGATAATATGATGATTTACTGTGATAAATCAGCAAAAATCACAAATCTATTGTTGTCTGCATATACAGACATACATATATCACATTAAATACTTCCATTCAGAGTTCAGTCTGGACTTAATAGATTTGAAACAGAAATACCTGCTGCAATCTGCCATGTAACTGTCTCACAGACAACATTAGCAATGTAGCGAATAGCGATATCTAAATCCTGGTTTGCAGTCGCCGTAATGCTTTCTCACCTTGTATACTGGTGCTTTATGGTGTGGTAAGCTGATTTCAGTGTTCTCCCGAAAGATCAGCACTCATACAGAAGAGATTAAAAAGAAAGCAAAGAAATTTCTTTTGCAACATCTCCCTCTCTATGTGGGTTATCTTTAAAGAACAACACTATCATGCACCCGTGTCTCCAACCTGGCTGCAGGCAGTTGTGATGTGATAAAAGCATCAAGCATAAATGAGACCCCAAAACGAACCAGATAATTGTCTATGGATATACTAGAGAGTACACATCTAAATGAAGTGTAAATATATGACTTGAATTTTCCATTTTCTAGAACTTTAAAGAAACAGAAAAGTTTTTTTTTGTTTCAAACTAACCAGAATTTAAACATTGAAACAATAAAAGAAACAGCCCTCAGTCAACAAATGGAGCATTGTGCACAACGAGGCTCTGTCCTTTCACTCAGCCATAATGAAGGTGAGTCCAGTGAGATTCACTACATGTACTACAAGCTGCCAGATTCTAATTCTCTGCATATTATCATGTAATGATCTAATCACTACCTCGTTATGTCAATATTTAGATGTTCATGTCAGCAGTATATGTCTGAAACATTACCAGCTTGACAGTGATTGGGAGATATGTCATAGCCAGTCATTTAAATTATTATTTCTTTCTATAGTAATGGTGAACAATGAAGTCTGTTGTAGTAGTTGATAATACAATACTTATATTTTCTAGAATGCATCTCCAGCATCTCTTACCATCCATCCATGGCTCTAAATCACAGTTTTTGGGCAAGGGGAAAAATTCTGTTAGATATTTTTCTACAATGTTTGAGGTTTCAGGGATTGAACTCGTTGATTTAAAAGTATTACAGGAAAAAAAATCATCTGTTGCTGCTCTAATTAGGATCATCATCAAAAGCTAAACATCTAACAAGTATCTACTGGAAAAAACAGGAAAGTCCACTCTTATCCTCGGCCGCATTTTTCAGCATTAACTGTAGGACACGCAGATTCACATGCTCTCACACGTTTTCTTCTTAACATACTCATTATTTCTATCCCTTGGTGCAGAATATGTCCTGAGCCCTCCTAACATTTGCTGAATAAATGACAGCGTTGGCTATTTTTAATGAGATGAAGCATATACCAGCCTCTTGTCCAGCAGGGATGCAGAGGAAATGCTGCTGAGAGGGACTTGAGAATGAGGAGTTTAAAGTTTTCCTTTTCATTTTATACAGTATTTTTCTTCTGTTTATGTTCATAAACCTCAATGCTAGACTAATGTAATGCCTCATTACGTACATTATCTGTATTACTGTTTAGGGGGAAAAAATTGACTTGGTTTAATATATATATATTGAAATGGAAAAACGATTATTATATTCTTTTCCTTTTTTATTTAGGTAATGCAGTAGGATTATAATATTAGTATAATATTAAAGCAGCCACTGGGGGCTCATGCACAGGCTTGCCAAGTCTGGATAAATGAGAAGTTTTGTCGGGAAGAGCATCCAGTTTTAAACCCAAGCTAAATATCCTGATCATAAATTGGATTTGTGTAGGAGATGGAAAAGGTCAATCTGCTCTGGTGACTCCTGACAGGAGCAGCTAAAAGAAGACGTTTTATGTAGACTACAAGAGCCGATTAAAGCGTAACTAAGTGTTTACTAGCATATTTCAGCTAATTCACATGTATTTTTATTAAATACTTCATTAAACCAGTTATTTCTCATAGATCTCCCTATATAAATTGAAAGACTGTGCATTTTAGATGTTATAGCTGCCTATACCCCTGCTAACTCGCACTGCAAATAATTTTAATACCTACTTCATGCACACTCCTACAGCACCAAAGACAAGCTCCTCTGATTAATAATACATTTGTTTATTTAGCGCTTTTCCAAACAAGTTACAAATTATCAAGCTTACATGGTGATTTCTTCCTTTGTGTTGGTGCCATGTCCCCGCGAGGGAATAATGGATGTCTAACTGGATTACGAAGTGTCTCTGTGTCCTTTCAACCTGTAACAGATTCTGACATGTCCAGGAATATCAGCTCATTTCTGCCATTGGGCCTGACGCCCTTTCATCTTATTGTCTGATGAAACATTCACCTTCAAAGGCTCACATATTTTCCATCAGGGGGAAACTCTGGTTCAAGGAGATGAAGTATAAACTTTCTTTTATCTTAGAGGATGGCGCCTCCACAGACACTAGCTACATGGTGCTGTATAGTGCCGCCTGAGAAGCTGAGGAAAAACAAGTCTCAGCTACAAGACGTACAACAAGGCTGATGCCTGCAGGAAGCAAACTTAATCAGCCCAAGTGAACATAATCTAATTACAGACAGACAGTCTTTCTGCTTGTCTCTTCCTTACAGGTCTCTGTGATCGTCTATTTGATATAAGCGCAGATGGTCTGTTGTTTCTATAAATAAAATCCTGGAAGTTATTATTGCTTTCCAGGTAAGATTAAGTCAGAAAGTTTTGTGTGAGTTCTAACAGCCCAGCCTGAAGATGTGATATCATGTCTGCTTGACATAGCTCAGGGCAGCCCGGAGACTGATGGGCCTGGGTATTGCATTTGTGAGGTCATTCAATTAACATCCCAGTTGATGTCTGCTGTTGATTCCCGCTTGGACAGTCCCTTATCTAATCTCTCGTTTCTTTCCAACTGGGGCTTGGTTTGCAGATCAAATAATTTGGTTATTTTTTATTTTATGACAAAGATGATTTTAAAAAGCAATAGGTACCAAAACATTTTATTTAGTTAGTTGATTACACCCACTTAAGAAAAGCCACACACAGTGAAAACCTTACTTTTGGACATTAATTGGCTAATTGAATAACTGAACAACAGAGAAATTTAACAATTTAAATGCAGAATCTTTTGAATTGGCATTTTAAAAATGAGAATTTGTCCTTGTCATATACATAAAAGTGAACTTAAATAAAACAGGAAGTAACAAATGAAACTATAGAAAACAAGTTACTGCACCTAAAGAACCCTAACAGAGATACTGAGTATGTACGTGAAAATGAAATGTAACAATAAACGTATGAACCAAACAGAATGCTGAACAGTAACTTAAATCCAGTCCATTAAAGCAGATCTGAAGGATTATAAAGTCTTTTCTTTGAAATTAATTCAATGTAGATGATTTCAGGATGCCTTCAAAATGTCCACAATGTTTCTGTAAACAATGTAAATTTTGTTCATGTTTATTAGTCAGACAGGTCAGTGGACTGAATATTAAGGAAAATGAAATAAAAGCACTTAACATTACCCCACGCTTGCTGTACTACTCACTGTTCTCGTCATTATATCCAAAAATGTTTTATCATTTCATGCATTTACGTTATTACTTGGGAATATTGACAACCCTGCAAACAAAATTAATTACAGTCCATGCAGAAAGTTTTCGCAGCTCTTCACTTGTTCCACATTTTGTCATGCTACAGTCTGATTCCAATCGGATTACATTTATTTTCACCTCAAAAGTGGGATTCTGTACTTATAATCCTGTTTTGCTAATCCTTAAAAGTCTGCACCTGGATAAGCGTGATCCTATCCAGTTCTTTTCTGAACAACCAGAACAGAAGTAAGCTGGTATACATGATCTGTGGAAGTTAAAAACTGGATGAACACCTGTTTTTTTAAAGTAAGGTTTAAGGTCAATCTGACATTTCTATTTTGAATCTAAACAGTCTTAAATTTGGGCCATATATCTTTGGACAATGACAACTTTTTTCATTACCACAATTAATTTTAAATTAAACAACTCAGATGCAGCTGAAGTGCAGACTTTCAGCTATAATTCAGCTGAACAGAAAAGGTTTGCATAAAATATGAGGAATTAAAGCAATTTTTGACACAATCCCTTCATTTTAGGGACTCCAAAACAATTTGACAAATTCATTAACTCAAAATAAAATGTTAATTTCTAATACTTATTTCCAAAAAGAAAACATGGCCCAACACATAATAAATTGTGTTTGTTTAGATATAATCCATTTATATGTATGATGTTGATAACAACAAAGTTGATATTTGTAAAAAAAAAAAAAAAAAAATGTTTTCATTTATTAATCATGTAAATTCCCTGCACTCGTCATAGACATAAAAACAAATTGCCCAGTCCAAAGTATCAAATGTCGAATGCCATATTGATGTTGGGCCAGGTTGAATAAATTTAAGTAAACAGGTAAGAAAACAAAACTTGTGTTAGTGTCCACACATATATATGGACCTAACTGTATTTAGTGTCATAATACAACGGTTTAAAGTTTTGTTTCCATATAACATAGAAAATCCAATATTCTGTGTCCTTTTACAGGAGGAATTTCTGCCTCTTTCATTACCAAATGTGCAACTGTGCTCACCAGCCAGTAACAGTAACTGCTGGTCTGTGCTCCAATAGGAAGGCAGCCTACAGTAGGGGTTTTTTTTGCTGTAAAGATCCTCTTCCACTTGCTGAAATGGAGCAAAACTAAAAAATGTAAAAGATGCTAAAATATGTTAGTGTTGAGGGGACCCACAAAGTAGCAAAAAAATAAAGCAATTTACTTAGAGATCCTGCAAATTTGTGAGAAACTACTTTGTAGAAGACTCATTAGGCCCAGAACACAAGCACATTAATTTGAAACAGAGGAGACATCATAAACTACTGTAATGGTAGTGTTTCCCACACAGGCCTGCAGTAGCCTTGGACAAAAGATCAGCCAGCCAGTTAAAAGTGTGGGGATGAACTGCTTGCAACTGTGTTTCTTATACAAGGC
>VUQR01013691.1:0-11848 GCA_015108515.1 Hemichromis elongatus | reverse complement strand
CCATAGCCCCCCCCCCCCCCCCCCCCCCCCCCCCCCACACACACACACACACACACACACACCTACACACACACACACACAGGTCAAGTTTTTTTTTCATTGTTCAGTTGGATTTAGGAACAAAAACTATTCAGCATGATCAGGAAAAGTCCATGTATCAAACTTGTGATCAATGGTATCACTTCCTTTATCCACCAGGAAATGCCTGCATACTCTCACCACACGAGGCCAGGCATTGCAGCTGGAGGAACATAGGACCCACTGCACCAGCATAAGGTCTGACAGTGGGTCCAATGATTTCATCCTGATACCTAATGGGAGCCAGGGTGTCATTGCATAGCCTGCAAAGGTCTAAACCACCACCAAACCACACTTGCTGAACGATGTTATAGGCAGCATAACGTTCTTTACGGCTTCTCCACACACTTTCACGTCTGTCACGTGTGCATGTGCTCAGGGTGAACCTGCTATCATCTGAGAAAAGCACAGGGCCTCATTGCCCTGCTGGAGGTCATTTTGTAGCTTTGGCAGTGTTTACCTTGTCTATCCTTGCACAACGTTACAATGCTAAGGACCTTCTACGGTCGAGTCCAGCTCTCCTAAATCAACTGCCCGCCCCCTCGAATCTCCACCATGATCTTAAGACTGTTTGGGGACACAGCAAACCATCTGGTAATGATACGGATTGATGTGCCATCCTGGAGGAGCTGAACTACCTGCGCAACCTCTTCAGGGTCCAGCTGTCTCTATGACTGCTAGTAGTGACACTGACCCAAGCCAAATGCAAAATTAGTGAAAAACCAGTCAGAAAATACGAGGAAGGAAAAGTGTCAATGGCTTCTACCTGTAAAATCATTCCTCTTTTGGGGATCGTCTCATTGTTGCCCCTTTAGTGCACCTGTTGTTAATTTCATTAACACCAAAGCAGCTGAAACTGATTAACAACCCCCTCTGCTACTTAACTGACCAAAAAGGTAATTGACTTGAGGCTATATGCTGATTTAAAAAGTATTCCCTAAGATAAGGATTTTAAGATTATCTTAGTAACAGTATGTTGTATTATATCTTAGAAAAATAGGAGGGAATTCTGTGCTTCTGGTGACTTGACACTATATTTCATTGCTGATCAAACAGAGTTGGTGGCCACTGTTTCTCACTGGTTCAGTCAGGGGAGCTTTACTGACCTCTCAAAACTCCTCAAAGTGTTGAACATCAGATACTTCAGCTGTCAGCGGGGTCCCCTGGAGGAGGTGAAAAAGGCACTGCCTATCAGTGTGTAGTCTCGTGGTAATCGTATTGATTACTCTCTGGGTTTTTAGTTTGTCTTTTTCGGTTTATGCACAAATGGAAAAAAAAACAGCACTTTGGCCAGAGTAGGGTGAAAGAAGACTGCGTGCAGACAAACACATTGTAAACACTGCAGTATGTAAATTTGTATAGTTACACGTTCAGTTAAATAATATTTTAGCTTCAAATGTCACCTTCAGCCTCGAATCAAAGTGTCCCATTCAATCCTGCTATTTTAATCCCATGAATATTCCTTTTCAGAAAGTACCTGCTGGTTGTAATAACAGCTCGTGGGTTGTTACAGAGACAACATGAGAGATCTCAGACAATCCTAAACAAATCAGTGGGAAAACGCTGTAATCCCGAAAAGGTGGTCAGTGGCATTTTTAGAAAATGTTTGACTGCTCCAATTGTCAATGTTATAAATAAGAAAATAAATTTAAAAAAAATATCAATTTAGTTTTTTTTTTCCTTTTTCAAAAATCACAATGGTATATTGTTTAACAACAAATCTTTAGAGTGCCATAGTCAATTAAAAGTGGAGTTTATAGTCAACTTATAGCATTATCAGCATTTAGAGAGGGCACCTCGTCCTTCTCTGTCCTGCTGATGCCAGAAACCTAAGAATGAACAACACTGCACACCATGCCAAGATGTGACAACAATGGCTTCTTGGTGATTGCTGCTTTGTTGGTGCAAAAATACTGTTGTGTGTCTGTCAAACTGTGTTATCTTGGCCTAAATAAATAATGTGGCAAGATGCATGTAACAAAGTGCCAAAAAATACTAGTGAACTAATTTTAAATTGTAAGTTGTCTAGGTACACATAAGACTGGTTGATTCCTTGAGTTAGGTGCATTTTTTTTTTTTAATGCTTGAATGATTCATAGGTCAGTGTTAAGTGGCTTAGCAAACAAAAACATTCCTCTATAAATGGTATGGTATGAGGACTGGACTGATAATGAGTGCAAAAAGCAGCCAGTGTCCAAAGAACAACTTTAAAAGACATCCAGAAAGCCTGGCGAACAGGGGTGAAAGAAGATGCATGCTACCAAACGCTGTATCTGTAAACAATGAAGAATGTAAAATTCATTCAAATTAACTTTTCATTCAACACATTTGTTTACATCTTAAGAATACACTCAGTGCATTTATGTGACAAACACTCAAATATAACTGCTGTGTTTACTCCACGGGGCACTTTTATTATTCTGTCCATCAACTAATTGGCAGAAAAATTGTTTCAGGGCTTTACAAGAGTTTTGCTAGATGCCAGACAAGTGCAATCCAAAATGTTTTCATTGGAGCAATCTTATACCCATAGACCTGCAGCAAACTTGCAAACATCACTCAGGTGCGATACATAAAGGTCCAGCCTTGAGCGACAGGCAGAAAGAACATTTTAAAATTAATGTGTTTACACATTTCTGAGATACGTCGGACTGGAAATTGGCTTTCTTTGGGGCAACTTCGGATCAAGTAAATAAAAAAAAGGGGGAAAAAACGACAGCATTGTAGTCATTTATAACTCTTTACTCTCTAAAGTGAATGCAGAGATGGGAAGGGAAAAAAATGAGACAAGATGAAAATCAAATTTGAAGCACAGTAATACAAACAGATGAGACATCATTGCATTAGCTGACAGTTAACGCGGTGACATCTCATTTGTTTTCCTTCTTTCTGCAGAATCAACCGTCTTAAATTGACCCTCTGTGGCGAAGAGACAACAGCATTTGAATATCTACAGCCTGTTTCATCTCGAAGCTAATCTCCCATGTGCTTCTTATCTGAAGGGCTTTTAAACTGGCACATCCCTGAATACACAAACTGACAAGGCTGCAATAAGCCAAAGCTGCAGTCATGCCTTTACTGCACCCAGAATTCTTGCACCGCTTGTTCCGACTGGAGTAGTAATTCCCGTCTTGGCATCTGCTCTGCCTCTCAGCCGATGGAGGGAACATGCATATGTGGCGAATCCAGCCCACTCCAGGGTCTTTGTAGTATGTGCGGACGGGCATGAATGTCTCAGCCATGGCATCTTTCCATGGCAGTAGATTTTAATGTTTCCACTGAGGGGAGTAATTGCAGACAAGCATGGCCAGACTGGCAGTACACACCACAACACACACATACCTCGATGGGTACACACACATGAGCACAGATACTTGCCCACTTCACACTGAGAGGGCCATAATGACAGTGCTAATGGTGTCTTCTATCAAAGGCGCTGGAATTAGGCATGAAGGACAACAAATTTCAACATCACAGGAAAAATGCTTGTTAACTGTGATGTTTAGATGAGCTGGGTAAACAAACGCTCAGTTATTAATAGTGTCAGAGGGGCATAAACGGAATTGTAGTAATGATGCAACGGAACCGATGTCGTATAGCTCTCCGATTTCCATGCGAAACAGCAAGAACGGGCCAAGAAATAAACAGATTTTCAATCACGTCTGTGTCTTTAAAACTGATTGATGGTGTGACATTTCCACATCAGCGTGCCAAGCAAAGCTGTAATTAGTTGTGCTGCAGAGATAGGATGAATCATGTTTTTTTTGCCTCCCCCCACAGCGATGATCACGCAGACTTTATTTCTGAGCACAGAGGAAGACGGCAGCACCATAAAGTTCTATAGTCTGTGGTGAAATACTCCTCGAGCTCGTGTCATGAAGCACTCACCTCTCACATGCAGTCACATGCCCCTGACTCCTGAGTACTAATGTGACAGCACGCTTGATCACCGCGTTTCCTTTGCTCTGAGAATTGTTTTTGTCGAGCATCATGCGAGAGCAATGTAATCAGAGAAGTTTCAAGAGTTTCTGGCGAGGATTAGCTCGGGCGCGCATAGAGCGCAGGTTAAAACTGCACAAATTCAAAAGGGGAAAAACTTTGATCCTCAGAAGTCGGGGTTACGCGAGACGAGTTTCCAAAAATAATAGTGTTTGCCTTATATACCCTGCTACATTTAGGAAAGAAAACTTCTCCTATTTGTCATCTGGGAAGAGCTCAGAGGCAGAAGTTTGCTAGAGGTAATATTGTCTTTGGAAGGTGCAGGGAAGATTATGCATTATTCATTACATTTGGTCAACTTCAAAGGTGAGATGTAAGCAATGGAAAGGTATCACCTCTGGAGTGTTATCACCACAGAGACCTTCCGTAGGCTTTTGTTCTCCAGAAGCTGCTTAACACGATGTTGTCTTAGGAATTACACATCAGATCACAACTCAGAGAAGAGGGAGACAGGAAAAGGCAATCTCGCGGATAAATTTCCTGTTTGTTGTCTTCAGTTTTGTTATTTGACACTACATAGTCATTTTTTACTAAAAGATTGCTCAATTTACTTGTCACAGCACCTATGCGCTGCAGCAAGATGTGTTAGGTTAGTATAGAAGGTGATTTAGTCACACATCACATTAGTGCTTCAGCTATAATCTGTGCTGTTGCCATTATTAAATCACAGATGCAACCGTGATTCAGTATAGCCATTCAGATGACTATTAACAAAAAACTGCAGTGCAGAAATACCAAAGATATGGTCAAAAACATCGTCACTTCACTGGCCTCCTGTGCCAAATTTCAGGCACTACCATCTGAATGTCATAGCAGAAATTGAAACTCATCGGAGCAGATGGCTTTTGCCAATCATCTATTTAATTTTGGTTAAGTTTAATTTTCCTGTTCTTACCTGGCAGGACTTGCAGTGTGGTCTTCTGTTGCTACTGCAGCACATCTGTTTCAGGGCTCAACATGTTCTGTGTTCAGAGATCCTCTTCTGCTTACTTTGGTTGTAATGAGTGGTTATGAGTGGAATGAGTGGAATGGGCAGGTAGTTAACAAATAACTACCTAAATCTATGGCATTATTTTAGTGCCTCTATTCTGAGCGACCTGGATGCATGGCTGTTACGATCTCCAATCAGCTCGCTAGCTACTGCATTCCGGGAATGCAGTCCAGAATGTAGCTTAATCCAGTGGAGTGGTTTGGTTTAAACTAGATTAAAACCAACAATGCGCTTAAAAATTATATACTTTAAAATAAAATAATTAAACATACTAACCAAAATTGGATGGACCGTGTTTCCGGAATGGAGTTGATTGGAGACATTAACAGCCCACAGAATTTTTGCATCCAGGTCTGTGATTGGTTGGTTTTGTGGCACACTTATAACGGTGTACAAAGAGTTGAGCGCGGAGGAAGCAGAGATGTTGTAAGCATTAGCGACACACTGAGAGCAGGTATGCAGATGTCTGTAAGCACACAGAGCAGAGATCTGAGCAAAAACAAATGCAAACAACTGAGCCAGAGGGGCTGTTACTGTGTGTGCATATGGATAATAGCAAACACTTAAATACATTTTTAGAAATGTAGAAATGAATTTTGTTCGCTCAAATTAAACTTTTCTTCACTCAAAATAATTTTCTCCTCAAAATGCAACATTTGTGCAAATTTTCTTTACATGTGCTCAGAATAGACGCACAAAAATAACACCATAGAAGTCCCAGTAGTCCGGCGGTTTCTGAAATACTCATCTGACACCAACAACCATGCCACGTTCAAGGTCACTTAAATCACCTTTATTCTCCATTGTGATGTTCAGCTTGAACTTCAGCACATCATCTTGACCATGTCTACATGTGTAAATCACTAAGTTTTAAACATAAGTGGCTTATTAAGGATTTGTGTTAATGAGCAACTGAGCCGGTGTACCTAACAAAGTGGCTGGTAAGTGCAACTTGTCCATGATTTTCTTTTTTGTTTTTTATCTTTTTAACTTTGCAAAGAAAACACTTCTCATTGTCCTTTACTAACAAATACTCATGTTAACTTTGCACAGTGCATTGTAGAGTCCAAACTGACTTAAAATCTTGAGACCAGGTAAACAGGCCTGTGAAATCATCAGTGTGCATAATGAAGTCATTTAACCAAAGAGATCTGAACCTACAAGCAGGCAGTCAGAGTCAAGCCAACAAAGATCTAAGAATTATTAAATCAAATGTGCTGTTGACCAAAACAGAAATGGTGCACCAGCTCTGGCAGGAGCATGACACTCCAGCAATTTATGACCATGAGTATTTTCTGTATTTTCTTCTCCAACTGTTCAAATTCAATATCTAGTCTCAAAAATACACACCATTGATACACGTGTATGATCAGATCATCTGGGTCTATTATGGCTCAGGTCTTTGACCAGTTTTTGGTTACAAGGATCCTTAAAAAAAAGTTCTCCGTAGTGAGGATAACGGGAAGGAATCGGTGCTAGAAGCAGAGAGACACAGCCATAGAGAGAGCTGCTGGGGGCAGTTTGTTAGACCACAGGGGCGTCCATGTGATTAGTTTCTTCCATACCTTAGAATGACTCTAACAACGGCAGGAGTACAAGAAATATGTTACAGCCCCAGCATCCCTACAAGGGTTCTGTTGTGTACCCATACATCAGCAAACTACTAGTGGGCTATAACATTAACTGCTCTGTTCTTAGGGTGCTGGATATATCATCAAACAAAATATGCAGAGCAGACAGAGAAATCCAAAGGTGCATCATGATGTGTTTATTTTGGGAGGTGGGATGGCAAGGATGGCAAAGGAATGAATGGACAAAAAAATATATGGCTATAAGTTGAATTTAATTTCACAGGACATAAAGCTAGCCTTTATTAGTTTTTCTCTCAGACTGTGAAGCGTGCTCTAAAGCCATAGGCCACAGAATACGCTGTACCCTGGAAATATTGAAAATCAAACCATAAACAATAACTATGCATCCTTCCCTTGCTCCCCTCCTTCGACGTAAATTATGCTCTCTGAGCCGCTTTGTCATTTTTGTCTGTGTCTTAATGCATCTGAGAACAAGCCACGAGAGCTATTTATTTGTTTTCAAACACTGGAAACAAAGACATTTTTTATTCCTCTCAATATGTCAGTAAAACGGCTGAGGAAGTTTGAAGGAAATGGGCAGAGAGGAAATTAAAACTTTCCTGTTAACTGATGCAGACGGTGTAGATTATGACTGAGCTTCATTAGCAGTAGGTTCCCCAACTGGGCTGTCTGCTGTAATTGGTGTGGCTGAATAAAACACTTAATGAGGGTGCCCCACAGAACAGAAGTGACAAATAATGTATTTATAGGCTGCCCTGTTTGTATTAAGCACTGAGAGCTTTATGTGTCTCTTTCTCGCGTGTAACTGCGGCGTGATTGTCAGCAAAAGAAATACATTCTGTGTTTCTACCACTAATGGCCAGCGCTTGATGAGAATTGCGTCAATTTATAATTTAGAATCTATACAGTACGTTTGATTGATTGTGCGCGATGAACAGCACAATAGGCAGCCTGATGCTAAATGACTCGGGGCGATGCGGAATCCATCCGTTTGCCATGGAAAAGGATACAAATCAGTTCTGCAACACTCCTGGACATCAATCTTTCCTGCTTTGCTGAATTCCTAAGAAGGTGGATAAAAAAAAAACAAGAGGCAGCAGGGTTGGTTTAAGAGGAAGGCCATTTTTATTAATCCAGGTATAAATGCAAGCATGTATGTAATATTAATGTGTAAATGTACTAACAAGCCAAGATCGTGACTTTTGCTAAGTGGTGAGTGAATGACACCCAACAGATGCCAAATGATGCCTCTTACCTGCTTCCAACACAACCGGCAGGCAAACATAAAAAGAAATATGGTAACTGCCCCGTGATTTCCCTGCACAAATTATTATAGCAAGACCTGACATGTCTTTTTGGATGAGAAGATACTCCTTAAATGCCTTTGCTCGTTCTGCATTTAAATAGCAAAGTGATTCTTCACGAATCACCGTGTTGGCTGCTGCAATCTAATTATGGTTGAGTGTGTTAATTAAGATCTCATTGGGAATGACATTTCCATGCGCATTCTCTCTGCAGGACAGCGAAGCCAGTACTATTTTCCCTTTGCTAAGGAGCCTGGGAGTAATGAGATATGACACCGAGGGGGAGGGATAAAGGTCTTGGTTCAGCCATAACATATGAATCAAACCATATACAAAATAGGTGGAGTCATATATTTTCACGTCAAATGCCAGATTAGATCTGAGGTTGTGAATTCAGCATGTCTCTCTGTGGCTGCGTCTATCCATTCACAGGCTGTCAGAATGCATGCACACATACACATTTTTAAAAAGATTTTAATGTCTGGGGAGAGGGAAAGATGTTGCATATGATGCTTCCTGAAAAACAGATACTGATCAACATCTTCGAGCCGGATCTTAAAAGGGCAGTGTTGCTTTTATTACTGTTGATTAAATCTTAAATGTTAGCTGTTGCTGAGCATTTATACACCTGGGTATATCCTGTGAAAAAGGCGTTTTCTGCTTGTAAATACATTTAATTCTAAAGAGTGACTCAGTGTTTTTACTCAGTTACTGTCTGTAGTGCTTTCACTTATTTTCTTTTTACTTACAGGCTACATTTGAGAGGGCGGAAAGCACTGCTGGACTGAACCATTGTAGCATTTTTTTTGTTTTCTTTACCAGCTTCTCTGTTGTAGATTTGCTGGTGTCCTTGGGCTCATGTCATCACCTTTGAGTCTAGAATGGGTTTGTATACAGAGTTCATAACTGATTCAATGGCTGCAGGCTACTCAAGCCCCGTGGTTGCCAAACAAGCCCAAATCATCACCCCTCTTCCACCGTGCTTAGCAGTTGGTATGAGATAGGTTGTGTTTGGTTTTCTTCACTTTGCGCTTTGCATTTTGACCAAATCTTGTCCACTTTGGTCTCATCCGTCCAAACAACTTTGTTCCAGATGTCTTGCGGTTTGTTTAGATGTAGTTTTGTTAACTTAATCTGTGCTGCCATCTTCATTTTACAGATAAAAGACTTTCTCCTGGCAAACCTTGGAGGCAACACTCCATACTTCAGTCTTTTTCTAATTTTACTGTCATGAACTTTTAACATTTAACTTGGTAAATGAGGCCTGTAGGGTCTGAAGAGTTACTCCATCAAATATTTACCAGCACATTTTGGGGGAAAAAAAGTAAAACAATCATTTAAACATCTGCCGTTTAGAGCCACGTTTCTCTAATTAGAAAGGTTTCCAACAGCTCTGAACTATTAAGCGGTACAATTTGAGTCTTGCACATTGGGTTAATTAAAAAAAATTTAAAAAGAAAGTAATTCACTAGATTAGGAAGGATTCACTATGGCAGTAAGTGAGGAATAATGCAGCAATTTCAAAAAGCAAAATTTACTGGGGGGATCACCCAAAAGAGCTACACCAGTTTAAATCCAAATGAAATAAATTGGGTTGCTGCCCTTTGATTGCAATTACTGTGAGTTTGTCTTAGAGTAAAATTTCAATAATAACACCCCTCTTTTTAAACTAAACTTCAGCATTTTGTCGCAGGGCACAAATAAGTGACCTCCAGTAGGCACGGTCTGCTTGACTTCCTTTCCACTGACCCACCCCGATCTCCTTCGACCACCTCGTTCATTGACCCATGACAGAATATACTGATACCTGGCATGCTCTACCTTCACAAACACACACACAGATAATCCCACCTGCGCCTGCATGCCTCCAAATTGATTCGTCCCTCTCTGCCTGTCCCTTTGGTGAGCTCAGCTGTATGATTGAGGTCCTCACTAATGAATTCTCAGAGGCCAGGTGCTGATACCGTGTTAACTGAACGCAGAGGGAAGCATCTATAAAACAGGAGGGTATGAGCCCCACTGGACAGCTAGGCAGTGCTCCTGAGGGATGCAGGGCAAGATGAAATACATAGGTAAATATATGATCCCACCTACTGTTTACTCACTGTCTCACAACACTGTCACAGCTCTGACGGGTGATTTATAATTTGTTTACCATTTCTAATTTACTTCCTTAAAGTCAGTCGTTGCATACTTTAGCATTACTTTTGTTATGTATCAGATTATTGTTGCCAAGTGGCTTCGTCGCGTCAAACCTGGGTACATTTTTGCATTAGGAGTCACGACACACAGGATCATGTTTTATATAAAGCTGCCATGATAGACACAATGTCACCCTGGCAGTTCAGAATTAATGGTAAGATGAAATGAGTTGTCTGTCTGGGGACATGCCAAGCAGGAGATGGCCGCCATTAAGATGAGAGGGCAGAGAGGCGAAATGCTCTTTCCTACTCATCTGTCCGACATCCTAATATGTGCTGACAACTTTAATGCCGTGTCCCATCCTTGAACAAGCAGCTATTACTGTAGCGGAGAACTGACTGTCAGTCAGGCCAAGCCAGCGCAAGTTTATCATGTGAGGAAAAAGGAGAATTTAAGAATAGAGGTGCAGCAATTAGAGAATAAAAAATATGCTTAAAATGCATCAAGTGGTGTGGATGTTCACAGGAAAATGTGCTCTAAACAGACACATGATGCAGATACACATACAGCTGCACACAAACCACAGCCCTGATAAGCTTGTTAAGGTCTGAGATCTTCGTAAAGTTTACCATAACCAGCAGCACCTGCTGGTTTTCCGTTTGCTGCACATGGATTGGCAGAGAAGTTGTGAAAAACGTGTGGGGTGATGCAAGGTTGGAAGATGCTGATCTCACTTTGTTTGAGCGGGAATTTGGTTCATGTGTAGCCACGCTACATTATGTGAGGGGAAATTTGTCTGAGACCTAAATCTACTGCACATGGAGAAACAGTGATTGCCACTATTACCGTTTCCTGATGTCCCTTTTTCCCTTTTTTATTAAGTTAGTCCAACCGTCCTTGCATGTTTAGTAGATGGAAATATCTGAAAGTACATTTTGTCAGGGCGGACTAATTAACTTAACAGTTTTCTTAGCTGTTTGGTTTGGTTTAGCTGGAATATCTCTTGAGAATATGTTATTTGGGATGAATGGGCAGTTTGACATGTTTCATAAGTTTGACTGAAATTAATATTATTCATAAATATGTAATGAAGTTGTATTTATATCTGTCACATATTAAGAGAGAGAAACATGTCCATTCTCTAACTGTTGGTGAGTTGCTGGAGGCTGCTGACTGACACTGGGTGAAGTGGGATGCAGAGTGTGCTGCACCAGACTACTTTAGTTGATTGCTATGGTCAAGCGTAGTTTGCATGAAAGACACCAAGTTGTCTGAACTAAGTTAAACTTCAAGAACATTGCACGGTTTCGCTACCATGTGATAAGTAGTTATAAGAAGGATATAGAAACGAGTCGGAGGCAGTCGTGTATGGAGGACCACAAGAGCCACACGCATCGAAATAAAAATTTCTGTGCTTAATTAATGAATTGTAAAATAAAATCTGCATTTGTAAATTCATTTTTGAATTCCAATTTAATAAACTGATTTTTAAAATGCTTTTTAAGTCTTCATTTCAAAAACCTTTTTCGAATTGCACTTTAATAAACTTCATTTCAAAAACCTTTTTCGAATTGCACTTTAATAAACTGCATTTCAAAATCCATTTCCCTTTCCTGTTCGCTCAGGGATTTTTTTTTTTTTTCGCTCAGGGATTAACACGTGGATTAGCAGTTGGATTAACAACTTCATTTTAAAAATCCTGCTGCTATTCAAATTAGCCACACCGTGGGACGTAAGGAGCT
>VUQR01013689.1:0-15363 GCA_015108515.1 Hemichromis elongatus | reverse complement strand
TCCATCCAGTGCACCAGTGGAACGGCTGTTCAGTTTAGGTGGATTGGTGCTTTCCCCAAAAAGGAACAGAATGTCTGATAGAAGGTTTGAGAAGCTTCTGCTGATGCGATATAACCACTGTTTCAGTCCAAAAGAAAACAATAAAACATAGGTCTTTTTCAGGGTTGCCACAAAATGAGACTGGATTAACAGCCTAAATGTAGCATGCAATAGCATTTTCTGTTTTGGTTATCTCAATATTATGCCTCTCTGCACTTTACCAACTGTTAAAAGATGTTATTGTTAATTTTATTTATTTTATTTATTTATTTTTTGCTGTATTTATATGAAAGAATGTGTGTGTATACACAAAAATAATTTACGTTATATGCTGGAGTATGCAGAAATACAGTTCAAGCCTTTATTTTCTTAAAATATGGTGTAATGTGCAGAAATATGTTTAAATGTTAAACAAATTTATTAAAGTCAAAGACTGTTGAATTTAATTTAATTTTTGTTTGCAGTGTTTATAAAGTTAAGATTAAAAGTAATAAACAATTTGTTAAACACTTTTCCATTTGATTCACTTTTATATGATGGATTATGCAGAAAAAATAGAATTGGCCCACAAGGTCTATTGCTTTATCACGCATTCAGGTAGTGTATCATGTTTTTGAAAAGTAACTAAGTAACTAATTACTTTTGAAAATAAGTAATCAGTAAAGTAACAGGATTACTTTTTTGGAGAAGTAATCAGTAACTAATTACTTTTTTCAAGTAACTTGACCAACACTGGACGTAACAAAGGAAAATCAAGCTTGGTTAAAGAGAAAAATGTGAAAAGTTCAATATATCAAAGTCTTAATGTAACATAATAAGTAGTAAAATATAACAAATAAATGCAGGTTTTATGATATCCAGCAAGAAAGATGTCCTGAAACCAAAGTTTCACAGTGTCCCACCATGTAATTGTCCAAGGACCTCACATTGCCCATGACGACAACTGGAATACACAGTTAACACTTTCTTCTTTTTACCCTGCTCTTTGCTCCAGGTCTGCAACACTGTAATCTCTGCAGCTCCTCTGGGATTACAGGCTTCACTCCAGGCCATAAAACTGCAAGCTGTAGATCAGATTGAGAAGATTCTCTGGTGCCAAGAGTGTAATGCAAAGAAAAACCAGGAGAAGACTTCAAGATTTCACTTGAAGAAACAAGACGTGGGAAAAAAAAACAACAACTTTGCATAAAGCACAGGAAGCAATGAAAATCATCTTCATTGCTTGGTGAAAGTCTTTTTTTTTTCTTTAACAAAACAAAACAACAACGACAGAAGCTTCTCCTCAGCACACGACCAGGACGTGCACGAGGGGGCCCTTGAATAGATTTCCCTGGCGCCAAAATGTTTTGACAATATCTGGTTCTGACTAATATTATCATGTGCAACAAATACATAATTCCTAATAGTGAGTGAAAACTTGATTGCTAGTGGTCCGTCTTTAAGTGTAAGCATCTTTAGCTTCTCTGTGTACTTTTCCCATTCGTCTTATTTTCCTTTGAATCTCTTTTGCTGTCAGTAATTTTCTGACACACTGGGAGTGTGATGACTGTTTTCATTTTTGTTTTTTTAGATCCCTTTCTCAGTTGCCAAACAGTCAGAAATTTTGAAAAACCCCAGTTGGTCATGTCAGACCCAGCACTGTGAGTCCATTCAAGATGATCTTCCTTCATCATGTCCCCTTTACTTGCCACCTATTAAAAAGGGAGCTTATTTAATCACTCCCATGGCTACCTAACCTACCCACTGTGGCGACCAATGACTGTAGAAAACATTGGTGGTGACTCTTTGTGGCAAGATAGCAGTTGGCAATCAGTCAAGGAACCTATTAGCTACTGTCTGCTAAATTAACATCTTGGTATTAGCAGACAGTATTTCAGACCTGTATCTGGACAATTTCTGGGACTGTTAACTGTTATTGTTACTTCAGTGTTTTAAGACATCCACCTCATATATGTAAATCAGAAGCAAATACTGGACAAACACTATTTCTGTCCACCTGAATTTGGCTTACAGTTACAGCAAGTGCACATTAATTTGGTGAGCACTGTAGTAGAACTGTACTGCTATCTAAACCAATAACAGCTGATTACACTTCATCAAGTTTGAGTTATTGAATCTTTAGTTGCTTGCAAATTCTGAATTAATTGGATTTAATAAGTGATTGGACTTTTAAATTTGATCTACACAAATACCAGCTCTATGGTGGATAGTGGAATTTATACATTTAATAAATTTAATATCTCTGTTAGCTCAATAAAGGACTGGCAGGTCATTACAGGTTCTTTTATTTCCTCTGAACAACGTGCAGTCTGCAGTCAATAGTGTGGGCTAACAATGTGATTTGTTACCAACCTTTGATTGTTTTTTTTCCCCTCCTAATATCATTTCCTGGTCTGGGTAACTGTTCCCCTATGGCCACAAAAAAAAATACAATCAACAGCCGTAAGTAGTTTATTTAAGGTACCCTACAGTATATTCACTTGTGGCAATTTTGCACACAAGGATGTTAGCTTCCTTTCAAGAGAAGCATTTGTGATGCTCTGGATGATTACATCATACAATTTTCTAAGTATAAAAGGAAGAAAAGTAGTTATCTGATAGGTCATGACTGATGCCAGACCCACAGATAATGTGTTTCTCGAAATTCAACCCAATTTCCGGCTGTACTGTTTCCCTCTGGCCTCAAAATTACCAAAAATCACTCGCCACTCCCTGTGCATTCACTGATTCACCGAAACAGAACCCCAAAGTCAGACACTAAGGAAATATTGTTCCTTTTTTTTATTATCTACTTTTTGACAGCAGCCTTTCTTCAAAGTTAAGCTGCACTAAAACAGGGTCACACCTTGATTTCTCCATTTTATGAAACCCTCCTTCTGCTTCTTTCACTTCCTCTATCCTTCCAATACTTCACTACAGGCCTGCTTGCTTCCATCTTTCTCATAGTTTTCATTCTTCACATCTTCTGTCTTTTTATACATTTGTTCCTTCTTTTCCTCCCCTCTGTAACCTAACACTCTGGTTCAGTGAGGTCATGGAGGGATCTGTGTCCCTTGGCCTCTGTGAAGCAGTGTCCAGTTGGTGTAATTATGATGGATGGAGTAATTTCCAGAGGCGCCTTTTGCCAAGAGGGTAGAGCCCACCATGCTTTCTCTCAGCTTTAATGACTTTTTAATAGAGCTCACTCCCAAACCTACATCACGGTGCGCCACTGAGAGTCACCGACAAATCACCGCTGTTAAAGCAGGTAATGGCACAGCAGGACATGGGTGGCCCGGCCTCTTTAAAAGCAACTGCCCCCCTTAGGTAGCAGCAGCTCTCTGTACATGTGATTTGGGCTCTCTGCTATTCTCTGCTGCTGGGTCCACAATCAGTTGGTCTCCTTTGGAACAACCAACCTGAGGAGCTTTTTTTGTATTAAGTCTTTTCAAATTAAAATGAAAGCAGTCTGAATTATCACCTGAAACTTCAGCCAATGTGTTTTTTAAGTACTGCATTTTACAGTCCTCAGGCTAACTAGGGATGAGATCTTCAAAAATCAATAAAGATTTATGGAGAAGAACTTTATGAAAAAATATAGTCTCATACTGATGAACTCTTCTCAAAGAAATGGGATGGTAAGGCTTCTCCTGAGCACTTGTCCTTTTTTTCTGTGAGCATATCCAAAGTAAATGAAGATCCAGGTGGCAGATTTTGAGCTACAGCGAAGACACCTCCATGTCAGTGATGTGCCTTTTCCTGGATATGGGCATGCAGGTTTTGTCTGTCCAAATATTCCATGATTTAATTTTTTTTTTTTTTTTACTGTATTCTAACCCCATAACCACATAGTTTGGATATTTTTTCTCATGCACAGCAGAGATTGGCAGTAGATATCAGTAAAACTGAGTTTGGCAACTCTGAAAAATCAACCTTGGCATTTTGTCACCATTCAAAAAACTGTCATTTCGACCGGAAAGTTTTCTTGAGAAGATAATAATTTGAATATATATATGTAAGAAGTGAAAAGGGCTGGCATTGAAACTCAACCTTATGCCTCCATTTATAGTTCAGCCATTGAATGTGGTTGTGTTCACATACAGTAATAAATATGATGGCTGTTCAATAATAGCTGCAAGAGTCAATGGGAAGGTTTACAAGATGTACGGTTTAGAGACTAAGTGGCACTAACAAACAGGAGACGGGGCTGGAGGGAGCAGAAATTTTCATTGGAGGTAAACCGGATGCACAAGATTAAACTCAGGATGAGTCATACAAGGCTAGTATGGTTTAGACATGCAGAGGAGGGGGAGTGGATATACTGGAAAAAACATTAAAAGGGAGAGACTGTTCATCTCGGGGAACCAAACAGGCTAGGACCGCCCCTGTACACTCATACACTAACCTTGAACAACCAAATCCAATCGTTGCAGGCCTGGATTTCTGTTGGTGATTGCTGAAGATTAAAAAATGACACCTCTTCTATGGAGGAACCTGGTCAAGTGCAAGTGGAGTCCTTCTCTGCCCTGCACTGTCAAGAACTGCAAGCATACTCCCACGGAGCTGCAATCTAACTGTCTTAGGTCCTATGCAGTCTTTGCTGTAATATGTGGAGTTTGCAGTTGGAGCTAAGTTTGATAGCTTAGTTAGGTAACCGGTAACTGTATTCTAGTTAGGTCCGAGCTGCCCTAACCAAACCTCTTTCTATGCTCAGTTCTTTGGCCATGGACACTGGATGTGTTATCCACGCAGTCCCTCATGTCTTGGTTAATACTAGCCACATCCAACCACTTGCTCTTCCATCTCTGTCCTCTCCCTTGTGTCTCAGCTTTCTCCTTCCTCCTTCGCTTGACCTCTACCTCCAAAATAAATGAGCACTTTTGCAAATAAATTTTATCTCCACTAACACAGATACAGGACTGGTTTCAGTCATTGTGCAAATGTACTGTTTATAAGGTTGAGGAAACCTGGAATCAGCTGAGACTAAGGAAGTCCCTTGGATGAGTGACGACACATTTGTCCCACTGAAAACATTACATCCAGATGAACAGAATCAACCTTTTGGTATTCATCTATACATGTACATTAGAAATATAATTCCGCCACCAAATGTCTCTGGGCTACACCATGCATTAATACGTGACACCAAAGGATCCTAACCAACCGTCTGTTTTTAACAACTTGGTAATAAGACTATTGGCATAAAACCTGTGCTAAATCCAACATGAGCTCTGTCTACAGTGACGATCCCTTGGGAAATAAGGAAGCAGTGGAAAGCACCTTTTTAAAGTTTGGCATGTTAACATGCAAATTGGAATATTTAGAGCTAATAATCTCAGTCTGAAAAAAAGGTCATTAGCTTGATTTGTTTTTTTAAGGGTTTATCCTTTCTACACTACAAACACACCCAAATTTCATGACAATTTGTGTAGTACTTTTTAAAATATTCAGCTTGTCAACCTGATGATCACACGAGAGTCTGTCAGAAGAACAAACTAGAAACGAATAAAATCAGTTAACAACAAAAACAGTTGACAGTGCATCAAGTATATGGAAGAGTGCTGGTGAACATACTTTATGCGTGCAAATTCAGTAACAACCACAGTGGAGCAGAAATCTCAAAGAATATCTGAAAGGATAAATTTTAACTCAGAAGTTGAAATGAGTCGAACGGTCCTATAACAAGTGCAGTTACATTCACACTGACTGATTATTGCCCGACAGAGATTAATGATCGTCACAACCAATGTGTTAGTAGGCAGCATCAATAAGCTCAGCTGAAACAAATCTAAACAAGGGTATTTGTCATGCAGTGCAGGTGTAATGTATTTGACAAGTAAAGATGATTTTTATTCTTACATACTCTAAATGTTCACGCAATAGCATAAAATGAAATTGGGACACGATTAGAGCTTGTCACCAACACTTTTTCATTACCAGTAGGAGACAGCAGGGCAGTGAATAAAGTGACACCGAGATTTGAGTATCTGTGAACTCATTTTCAGCCCCTGTGAGAGCCAATACGTCTCTCAGTAAACTGTTCCAGCGCAGTCTCTACCTTGTCACTCTTGATATTTTTCTCCAGTAGAAAAATAAAAATGTCGATTGCCTGCATTGCTGACTAAGGTTTCTATTGCAGCAGCCTTTGAAAATCTGTAATTGTATAGAGTGAATTAGACTGAGACTACAACATCAGCTATTTTTCCAAATGTGCAAAAAAAAAAAAAAAAAATGTAAAATGTACGTTGCAGAATATATTTTTCATTGTGTTTTATTGGATTCTCTATTAAACAGAACAACTCAACACAAGCTGTACTGCAGATGGTGTTGTCTGATTAAATTATAGAAAGAAAAAGGCTGTTAGAGAAACTTAGTTCATAGCTGTGTTGAGGGTCCATCTGAGTGTTGTAAACACAATGTGTTGCACCAAAAGTCATTCAGGCACAGACAGGTACAAAATGTGTGGGCATTTAGCTGGAGATTACAGATAATTGCTGCAATGCATGCTTGTGATTTTTATATATTTTGTGATATTTGAATAGCTATTAAAAGATTCTTTAAAAAGGAATAGATTGTGTGAGTGCTTCTTGTCTCAGAGTATTAATTCTCTCTCATTTTCACTGGCACCTTTTAACTGTTTAGCAATTGCCATTCACAAGAATTGATTAAGAACACCTAACTCCTAGGCATCGGATGACTAAAATATATTTGGTATATGGACAGTGAGAATACATGCTAGCATATCCCAAAGAGCCAAAGACAAAGCCAAAAACTACTGAAGCCATTTCAAAGATTTCTGTTGAACAGCAGCAGTTTCCAGTTAATATCAAAATGTATTTTCTGCATCAATTGCCCATCATTTTTGCAGACATCATCCTTATCAGAAAATACTCCTGCAAATTTAGCAGTGGCATTTTGAGCGAGCAAGTGCAATAAATATATATAAGTAGGAACAGACAGCCAAACTTAACATATGCTAGTAATGACTGCACTGGGCACAGTTTGTCACTCCACTGATCATTTAGGATCGAAGCTCCCAAGTCATGCACCTCAGAGAATTTAGAGGTATAGTGCAGGCTACATTTAGTGTACCACAAATAAGCATTAGCACTTGCTCTGGCCTGTAAAAATCAAAATGAAACCTTTGTCGGTTTTAGAATTAAGAGATCAGAAGGGGAGACAGCTAAAAGGCAAATGTATGTAAGTAATAAGTAGACTCTAGACCTGCAAGACCAAACCAAGTTTTAATTGCTTTTATTTTGATAGGGTTCAAAGGGAAGGAGACAGTTAAGTTTAACTCGGGTAAATTTCTTGTAAATATTTTATTTGAATCTTTACTTGTGTTTACTATATGATTTTGAACGTAGGGGAGGCAGGAGAAGGTTCGAGAAGGCAGTGTTAGTGGAAAATTAGCAGGCAGGTGAGTACTGGCAAGAGATGGCTAGCTTTGATTTGCAGGTAAGTCTTTCCTTTACAAGGAAACAACAAATAAAATCTTTCAAGTTGCAGATAACTTGAGGCTAACCAGGGCATGCACTATAAGACAGCTATAAGTACTGGCTGAATCAAAGGCAAGAAATTACCATCCAAAGGTGAGCAGAGGCACCAACCCTGTCCACATCCACCTGAGAGCAGATAATTAAGAATGCCGTTTTGTCTCTATGTAAACTGTATGCGTCGTTTTATTACTAAAACCTAAACTTAATAACATAAATGATTCTCAACTTGGTTGTTGGAGATGCTGAAGGCTTCTGTGGAACGTGGGAACAAATGCAATGACTGTGGAAAAAAAAATATTCAAGCACAAAGTAGATATTGGTTTGTAGTTGACCTCCGTAGAGAAATTTGGGGATGTTCAGACAGGTAATGGTGTAAATCTGAAGCCTGTGCCACTGTGGAGAAGCATTTGTAATAATTTTGTTTCTCCCCCGCATTTATTCAATTTTTTCATTTGATTTTTCACCCGTTTCTACATTTGGCTTTTAAACATTTTTTATTTGGATAAAAAGATCCTTCAGCAGTTATTTGATCAAAAACTCTACCGATTGATGCATTGTATATGATGTTGTGTCTTGCGGTTGGTGGTTTAAAATAAGTGCAGGGGACTGTGGAGTGACTGATCTCTTGTTCAGTGTGCTTAGTGTTGAAACATCCTGTGAGGTGAGAATGTCTTGCTTCGCCTCCATATTTTCAGTGACTGCTCTTGTTTTTCTGGCCTCTGTGTTATCTGAGCTGATGCATTGTGTCTTAAATTGTGGATCACCTCTTGTTGCAACACCAAGAGGGCTGTGCTTTCGCGGGTCACAGCATCAAGATATGCTGTGACTGATGTCTTTGTTATTTTGTTTGTTTGTTTCTGTGTGTGTGTGTGTGTGTTGTACACAACAGGAGTCTGTGTTGTAAAGAGATTTGCTCTGGCTTGAGGTCGGACACTCCGCTTAGGTCTGATTCACCAGAAAGAGAACGGTGAACTCTAGCTATAGATTCACAGGCTCTTGTCAACACTGACTGAGGTGGCCTTGTGTTGTGTTTATGTCCTCCTTTTAATGAGTGTTCCACCTGGTTGGTGATCTGCCTTGTGCATGAGAAGGAACATGTGAAGTTCTTCCTGAGCTTCAGCCAGATCTGTCTTTTCTTTTTAGGAAAAAGGCAAGCATTTTAAAAACAAACACTATTGTCATCCTTTTATCTTTGCATGTTCCTTGAAAAAGAGAGTTCAGTAAAAATATAAAATAACTTAAAGTCAAAATTATTAAAATGAAAATATTTTGGAAATTACACATAACATTGAATGACATTTAATATGCTGACTCAACCCTATTTAGTTTTTAAAGAGCGCTTAGTCTTTTTTGCACTGATTCCTTATTATAGATCTGATTATTGTTTCTCCACATTTGACAAACAGGCAATTAAACAGTGAAACGAAACAAATTACCAGCTGCAGAGTGTGGCCACTTCCTAAAGCACTAAACATGGGTTCAAGTTGTTTAGTTAAATGTTCTTCATGGTATTTGTAGAACTGTCAACTACACTGCAGACTAATGTGTCGAGACCCAGCCGGAGGATGTCAGAGCCTCAGTCAGGCTTGGGCAACAACCTCGCCTATGTGGCCTTGAAGATAGCTGGAGGCATTTATTCTGAGACTAGTGGATGGTGAGGGTCAGGTTTTCCCACAGATTTGACAAGGCGGTTATGTAATTGGCTTTTTCATTACTGTCATGTGTATACACACACACACACACACACACACACACATATATATATATATAGATAGATAGATAGATAGATAGATAGATAGATAGATAGATAGATAGATAGATAGATAGATGCCTTTTTCCATTGGTACAGACAGGCTTGGTTTTTTGTACCCGACTATGAGCTTCCTCTATAACCTTCTACACAAAATGCCCTTTCCTTCCCCATGTTTCTCACCCTCCTCTCATACTGCACAGGTACAGGTTGAATACTGTGCAACGGACTGAGACTTACCCTCACATTGACTCATCCTTCTACCTGTTGGCCTTGTCGAGAAGCTCCTTAAACCATTTCAAACCTCAGCGTGGTCAAGCTGTGAAAGGCAACCCGAGACATGGAAGTGACTGGTCAGCAAACTGACTCAACCCCCCTCCTCGCTTTCTCCACCTCACCACAGTGCTGAGCTGTGGACTTGTGGCCTGTAAAGAGGTTTAGGTGCAAACAAACAGCCCATTTAGTAGCATCTCTCCTCCATTTAGGCCGTCATTATGGCCCTCAAGGCCCTGGCTCAGCACTGAATTATGAATTAAGTTGTCAGGAGAGCCTCTGCTTATGAGCTGAGGGGGTCATTTAAATTTAATTTGAAAAGGGATTCTGTTAAGAATGTGAGCTCAGCAACCTCCTGTGGAACTTCTCCATCAGAGCAAAGAGGAGTAAGTACTGACAAGACTAAATGAAATAAAAATGACTGGAGAAGTATTGACTAGCTATAATAATGCACAGAGCATGATAGGATGGAAGCTACAAGACACTGACATCACCACAAAGGGGATTCGAAACCCTTATCGAAGTGGAAATTTGATGTCTTGAGTTGGGCCAGGCTGTTTTTGCTGGCAGAGGTGTTGCTTCACCTCAGAGCATTAAAAGTTCTGCTAAACCGAGAAAAACTTATGAACCCTTCAGGATCTCACAAAAGAGTTTTGTCATTAGTGATGCCCAGAGTGATGGAATTTATAGCATTTTTTTCTGTAAAATACTGTTATAATATTTAAAAACTGCAATACAGGGCAAACAATTATAGATGTTAGCAGACTATTATCTAATATTATTATTATTATTATTACTGTATTATTGTATACTGTATTATATTACAGTTAGCTCAAATAAATAGAACTTGGTCTCTAATGTAACTTTGTAAAGTCATGCCTTGTAATTTTACAAATAATGTGAATAAAAATGGTTAGTTTAGATATAAGATATTAGGACTGGTTCACTTGTGGTCACTTGAAATTAAGTCAACTGAGATACATAGCTTGTGGGCAAGAAAAGAAAAAACTCAATCTTTTCCACTCCAGTTCAAAAATCATTTGATTTGTGTGTGATATTTATTTGGCTTTAGCTGCTGAAATGCTTTTGATTTTCTGTGATGTAACAATCCAATTAAACATTTATACCCAGAGTTTAATGGCCTACATCTTAAGAAAACATGCCAATAGACAAAACGCTATTAAAGTCTCCACTGGTTACACTAATAGAAAGTTAATTAAAAAACTAAATAAAAATTAAGGCACGTTTTTTACTAAATTAAACCATCCATCGATCCGTTTTCTGCTGCTTATCTTGATCAGGGTCACGGAAAGAGCCATCTAAGAGAGTCTAAGACAGCAGTCTTCTTTACACTGAAGAACGGACAAAACTTTCCTCCCACTGAAAATCCAATGTTCAGATGAACAGCATAAACTTTGCAATCTTAAATTTGTTTCTGAATTTAACAGGGAGTCAATAAAGAGAACCTAATATGGGAGAAATGTGAGCTCTCTTTTTAGTCCCTGTCCAAACTAAAGATTAAGTAATGTTGACTGTCATAATTGCATTATAAACGTTACAAAAGGCGCCTGCATGACAAACAAAAGGTGGACAGGTTCTGCTTGTGACAGGTGCTTGTATTTGCACCATTTCTGTCACTGATGTGTAAGTGTTCTCACAGCTCTTTTCTACACGTGCGTTTGTTTATTATCTTATACTTTACGTTCGATTTGAAAAATTGCAGTATTTCGTAGAAATGGAAAGATTCAGGCAGATCTTGTGAGGACAAGCTGAATTAGCATTCATCCTAATCAAAACTCCTCAAGGGACTGAATCCCAATCAGAGACTGTACTTCTCTCAATGATCAAGTGTATCATAAAAGTCCTCTTTCGTACCATCACAGGTTTTGTTCACAACAAATCACGCCTTTCTTCTTGTGACTGCGATGACTCTCATGTGACCTAATTGACTCGGAAAGGATCTGAAAGGAAAATAGATGCCTTAGTGAAGTTAAAATACGTGAATCGTACATAACAGTTCTTCCTGATTACCTGATTACTCTTGGGAGAGAAATTGAGAAACAGTATTGTAGCTCAAGTGCAGCAGAGAGACAGTTTAAAAAATGGGTCTTATACACCGGCTGCCACTATGCATGCACTATGCAATGCAGTCCAACGTAGTCCCTCAGGCCTTCCTATCAAATCTGCTGTGTCTTTCATCATTGCAGAAATGTTCAACAGCACTTTGAAGGAAAGATGCAGATGACTCCTCCGTCTGGGGAGTAGTGTGCCTTGCTGTTTGCAGTCTATGTTAACAATGACAGCTCCATTTTACATGATCCGCAGTGCCACCAACTCTCCTAACAACCTTTGGGACAAGGCTTTGACTTTCCTACCTTTCTCTGCCAGATGTTTGGCCCTGCTGCAACAGCTGTTGTCCCTCCAATCTCAGGGGACTTTGGATGGTTGCTGCTGCCAAATAAGATTGGCTCAGAAATTCCTCAGGGACCATTGATCGTCATCAGAAAGGTCTTTAGAAGGGGACTCGCCCCTTCACGGGCCACTGCCAACAAAATACCCACACAAATCAATGAACATAGTGCATGTCGGTGTATGTGTGAAAACCCTCAGATATGCACATACACATATTAATATTTAAACTGTAAACCACTTATCTGATTGGGCTTCATTTGATTTCATTTTGGCAGTTGTTCTACATTTGTAGCTTTTTGATCAAACGCCGTCTCCTCCTGACTTCATACACTATTATACAGCACTAAGCTCATGAACTTGTTCCAGCCTTCTTTCCATATGCTACCAGTGACCTGGGTGTGAGATGACGCTTATCCAGCTGGTGGGTGGTGGTGAACCACTAACCCCACCAGCCAATCAAACAGCCCGCAGGCTGGAAAAGGGGAGGAGGACATGTGCTGTGAGCGGATGATGTGATGGAGGAAGTCAGCAAAAGGGGTCATCCTGCCTGACATGATGCCATCTTTACCGAACAGCAGGATGTGACCTTAAACCTCCTGCTGTCCATTCACACTCTCTTTTTCCTCACCCCGCCTCCAAACCCAACACCCCATTTGTCATCCATCCATCCATCCTCTACTGCCACCCCCACACTACCAAAACTACTCTGCAGTCTGTTTTGGAGTGACAGCTCCCAGGAAGAAGGGGAAGGATCTGGGCAATACGAAGGAGGCGGCAGATCCAGACAGTCGGAAGAGGGGAGGAGGACTCGCCCTGCGGGCCGGAGGTCTGCCTGCCAGACACAGTTTGAACGGATCTCTGTGTATGTGTATAGGGGATGAGGCAGAGAGGGATGAGAGAGAAGAAATGACAAAGGAATCACAGAAGAAAGAAACAGAAAGTGGGAAAGATGCTAATATTTTATTAAATACGTATCCACTTTACAGCAACAGTTGTTCAAATGTATAAATGACAACATATACATGAAAAGACAAATGACATGGCATGTGTAGGGTTTACAAAGTCACAGCAGAGGAGACCATATTTGTAATGCAAATAAGGGACAGAAACACAGCTTTAGATGAAGACATGGGAAGAGGGAGGGCGAGAAGGAAGGAGAGACGAAGGTGTGGAGGACTAAAGCTTCCTCCTGCAGAGTGGAGACTGGGACAGGAGGAAGCAGGAGGAGCGTCTGCCGTCTCCAACTGTTCCATTCCGACAATTTCTCACTCTTTCCTGATACATGCAGACTCACTCGTGCTGGACTTATACAAAGCAGGAACAGCCAAAAGTGAAATATGAAACATTTAATCTGATGATTTAATGCACTGCTTCAACTAGAGGAAAGGCATCACAGTACACTAACTCTGTGGCATGTAAATCATTTCTCCTAAATTTATGTTCACACATTTGCATTTTTCAACATTAGGCTCACCTCATTTAAAAAAACAAGCACTTTATAGTTTAAGGCATATGGTTTGGAAGAAATTTCCAATTTATGCCTATTTTTAATCCTCATGTGATCCATGATTATAAACACTGATCAGGAACCACATTAAAACCAGTGACAGCTAAAGTGAACAACACAGTACACATATTTGCAGTGTTGCAGTGTTCATCTGGGAGACAAAGATTTTACTTTGACATTTACCACCCACCCAAACATCGTTGGCAATGACACAGATTACACTAGCATCCACCACCCTGCAAGACAACAAACACCTACAACAGAGTGATTTAGCCTCCAAACTCTGTGAATCCCAAATCATTCAAGCATCGGATGCACCAGAACATCCCCTGTCCACAGAGGTCCCACCTGCTAAGCTCTTCCTTTTATGGACCCTTAGGCATAAAACAAACCTCTTTACTGTTTCCTACATCGAATGCTAAGATGCGCCTGCTGAACCCTAGGAAGGCTGAGTTGGCGTTAATTATTTCTGAGGCTCCTGATTCTGATTAACTTATGAAACTCTTGGTCTTCCTTTCCTGGGGCAGTTTCATCACATAGTTTTATGGGGTTTTTTTGCAACTACACTTGAAGAAACTTCAAATGTAGAACTAAAGCTATTGAATATTTTTGACTGGCTTTTTATTTTACTCAGCCGAGGACCACTATTATACGTCTTATTACAGCGTCGGGGTGTTTTTGCTCCATGCCAACAATACCTCGGCACAATTCCAGCTGTGTACTTTCGACTAGAGTGTGCAAAGCTGTCGTAAAGGCACACAGTGGCTACTTTGCCAAATTTAAAATATAAAACATACTTTGCTTTGTCTTTTCCCACAACTAAATTCTGCTTAAGCTGTTTCATAGATCTAGAGTCCTCTGTACTTTTACAGCGAAGAATATTTGTGTAGGAGAAAGGAAAGAAACATAACTGCAGCCAGATTCTGTTTACTATCAACATAATGATACGTGTAAATACACTGATACTGATTCAGCAGTGATCACTAACAATTATGTTTTCTTGCAAAACTGTAATGACCTCAGCATTACCTTGATTGTTATTGTCTAAGCCAAACTGCAGAAAGAACCATGGCTGCAAACACCAGCCTCTGGTGTGAGAATCATTGTGTTCTTACACCCACCATCTAAGCCGCCTCCTGTTGACTCAGATGCCTCTCATAAATGTAGCTTTTCATTCATTTATTCTTTACTTTTGCCAACAATTTTCCTTACACCTGGAAAAGCAACTGTTCGTATTGCGACAGATATAGTTGTGTTATGGTACCTGTGTAATTTGTGCTTTCTGGGTCCACCTGTATATTTTTCATACAGCTGGCTTAGTAAGCTGAACAAATAATGATGCAGGAGGGACGCGCACATTCGTAATCTTGCACATGCCCGTCTGTCAGGATCCTGGGTCAGTGACCCAGTGTTTTGTGTTTCTCTTCCACCTTCTTGTCTTTATCCTTTATTTTGTATTTGTAATAGGGTTGAATTTTGTGTTTACGTTCCTCCCTTCTGTGCCTCTTCGTGTTGTTTGTGTTTGTATTTCCTGTTTTACTTTGAAAGTCTGTGTCAGTCGTCACTGTGTTAACTTGTGTATTGCCTTGTCATGTGTGAATTAGTTTCAGCCGTGCTCCCCTCCTGTGTGTCATCACCTGATTACCTTTTGTGTGTATTTATAGTGGGTGTCAGCGTGTGCTCATTGTGGGATTGTCTGTTTAGTTCTCCTCAGGTTATGCTGCGTCTCGCCGTTCTTTGTGTCGTCTGTATTGTGCTGGTCTACCTCCTTAGTTTCCCCAGTTTAGGTTTGTGTTTCGCTCCTGCCTCCGTTTATCCTGCACACTGTAAATAAATGCGCACTCTTGTATCCATCTCCGTCTGCATTTGAATCCTTCCTCTATCTCCAAACGACTGCTGCCCCA